>JAPYZR010002344.1:0-17195 GCA_030522945.1 Trichopria nigra
TTCGAAGTTTTGAAAAATTAAAACTAACTTTAGCGATTGTTACTTTTATTGCGGACAATGAAAGTCTATACATAATAAAAAATGATTTCTTATATTAATGATTATTATTTTAATTTATTAAATAAAAATAATCCAATAGAATTTTTATTAAAGATCTGCACTTAATAAATTAATAAATTTGCGGATCCATATTTATCATAATAAGAGAATTGGAAGATTGTACGCCATTACAAAAAGAACTAATTACCGTTAAAAGAGAATTGTTAAGCGAAAAGATACAAAGGTATAAAAGAAATGGGTAATGAGAATTAAACGGCTAGAAATCGATTTAATTAAAAATGAAGATAAACAGAAATAAAATGCGACCATCAGAAAATGTAAAAAATGCGAACTTCGCGACAATTAAAGTAATTGAGATATACCTATTATTTGTTTACATGATTTATTAATTTATGCTCACTTAATTACTTCATTACTTATCAATTAATGACTTAACAAAATGTTATAAAAACGAAATAAACTTAATAAAATAATAATAATTATCAAAATTGAATTATAATAATGAATAAATTATCAAAATAGTCGGAAAATAAAGAAATAAAAAAAAAATATCGAACGAGATAAATATCCGAAAAACCTTAGAAACCAACATATATACACTATCTGCAGATATATAGTAAACAATTGTATTAGTTCAGATTTTTACCCATCTACTCCCTTTCGAATGATTCATTCGCCAACCTAAAATTCCCCTATTTTGGTTGTACAAGCGCAAGAGAATTTAGACTCTGCTGCATCTGTTTCATGGCTCGAGTCGGGAAATACATAGGATATTTCTAACGTCGGCAAAACGACTTGCAGAGCAGTTTTCGAGCTAAATTCAGACCTCGAATATGCGAGCCGCGAGACGCTGCGATTTTCCGATCGTCAATAATCGTAAAAATATAATTTTCCTCGTATATACATTCTATATCTTGTCGTTGATACTATAGTTTACGCGGTTCGTGCCAATAAGGTTTACGAATTTAACGACAGAAGGGAAAATTATTCAACAACGGAGAAATAAAATTAGAGTTTACCAGTTTCAGGATTATGTTAATCTGTATACACCTAAATGCGTGTATGGAAAACATTTTAACGTCTATTGCAATTTTTGAGTGCTCCCGATTCAAGTACACTTTCAGTTTAGCAGAGACGAATAAAGTAAAGTCGTGCCGTAAAATACAAGTTAAATGGTCCGGAATCGTATAAAGTTTACGTAAAGCGTAATAAGCTTTTCTTGGAAAAACAATTGTGCTTTAATAAAAGTTTTACGCTTCTTAACTGCAAATTAAATTTTAACCATTTTTAATGACTTTATATCGTACATATATATATATTCGTCATCAAACAAAATATTAAATTACTGAAAATTCACAGCACGAATTTTAAAAAGTATTTTTCTTTTTTCTTTTAAATTAATATTATTAGTTAGCATTCGTACCGAATCCATTCGCTAGTGGGAAAATATTGTTGATGCAGACGTAAGAGAGTACGCTTTGACAGATCGGCACGCATGAGAGATTTTTTATCGATCTTTTTTCACGGTGTCTTGGGCGGCATCTATTTTCATCCAGCGCATAAACTGAGTTGAGCTTCTCGCTACGCGTGGGACTCACTGTTTGCTGGACGCGGGATTTAGATTCAGGAATTTGCGGACATCCCCACCCCTCACCACATGCCCGATGCAGTCTGCCAAAAATATGGCAATTCTTTTGTCACAGTCTGAATAGGTAAATGTCATTCATTCGTCATTTATTTGTGACAAGTTGGAATAATGACCTAAATATATTTGCATTTGCTGGAAAATGTAATTAAAGATATATTGTTTTTTATGATTTAATTGTAAAATTATTCAATATTATTATCAAATCGAAGAAACCTTACCTTATCTATAAAAATTTGTAAGTGAGTTTTCTTGATTATTCATTTTAATTTTAATGATCTTTATTTGTTATTATCGACGGCCGGTAACTTTTGTCGATTATTCATAATATCTGTTTTTCTTGGAAATCCCATTTTCTACGTCTTATTGTTAATTTAAATTTTTTATTTTTGGCGTATTTTACTTTTAATTTATTCAACTTTTCATTATTTTTCATCTTTTATTGTTAACTTTTGTTAATTTTTACTATAACTTCATTCTTTTCTCAACATTTCTCATTTTTCCTCAACTTTGTTATCATTCTTCTCAACTTTGTTGTCATTTTTTTCTCAACATTGTTGTCATTTTTTTCTCAAACTTGTCATTATTCTACTCAACTGTTTATAATTTTTTATCTTTTTTTACCTCGTCATTTTTTCCTCGATTTTGTTTCCATTTTTTCTCAACTTTTTTGATCAAATTTCTCGTTAACTTTGTTGTCATTTTTTTCCTCAACTTTAATGTCATTTTACTCGTCCTTGTTGTCATTTTTTTTTCTCAACTTTCTTGTCATTTTTTTCTCAACCTTGATATCATTTTTGATTCAAGATTTTTGCCATTTGTTGCCTCCTCAAATTTTTTTCATTTTTCCCTTAAAATTTTATAATCTTATTCAAACATTTTACTATTGTTAACTTTTGTTAATTTTAACGACAAGTTGATGTCGTATTCTCATAAATCAGTTTTCCTCAAGTTTTAAATCTATTATATTTTCTACTTATTATATATCGGTTAATTTTTAGTTATTTCAATAATGTTTCTACTTTTCAACATATTTTGTTCAAACGTTAATATTTCCTATTTGTCAACGTTGTTTCACAACTTTTCGGAATCAGTTAAAAATTGAAAATTTTTAGCTGTAGCAGATTTCTTGTCACCAACTGTTTTTCCGTTTTGTCAACATTTTGTATATTCTTCGCTACTAAAAATTTCCCAACGGGATCCCACGTGGAGATATCTCTTGGAATCTCATATACGAAAATATTGCGTGTTGGAATGCATAAAATTCTCGAACATTTTTAGCAAATTTTAAACAAAAAACATCATTACATATTTTGAAGTAAAAAAATAGATTCAGGGGAAAATGGTGACATTGAAAAAAGTCGCGATTTTTTAAAATCTTATCAATTCTTGTGTATATGGAACTATTCATTGCAGACATAAAAACATGTGACGTTTCTGTTGGAAATTAGCTGAAAAATGTTGTAGAGTTTTATTCGATAATGAAAAATGACAGTTTTATTTTGTCAATAAACACTTAGTCACAACAATATAAGATACCATTTTTCTAAATTCACCCAAAACAACGATTATTAATTAGAATTATAATGATTATTGAAATTAATTAGTGACTGTACAATAAAAATATAATTAAAAAATAATAATAAGTAATGAAATAACGCTTTTTAACATTTTGTTATTGTACACTTCAAGAAACTATCTCCAATCTAATCAATAACCGTCGACCTCATTGTTACGAATATTTTCTCGCGAAATCAAAACTGTTGCTTGCTTGATATATTTACTATATTTTTGTGAACATTCTTTTTTGAAAATATTCAGTGGGAATTCTTATTTTCAACGAATAAATCCCAAGAAAGACATTTTTTAAATTAAACGAAAAACATTGAATTTTACAATTTTTAGCATGTTACCAATCTTTATTTTTGAAAAATATTCATATCATACTACAAGTTTTTGTTTATATTTGTCTAAGAAATATCCTAGACTCTTGTTGATTTAGAAAAAAAAAAACAATATTTTCCTATATAACATTCCACTGCAAAATGCCCGCATGAAATGCCATAGATTGGAATTTTTATAAAGTTTCAAGTTATTTTTTCTGTAATTTAATCAATTTTACATAGTATTGACAGATTTATCTAAACATTATTGTTTATTGTCTGTTCCTATATATGATTGTATTACCATCTATTTCTGTCAAAGTTGACATAATTTAAAAAATTGTATATACGATGTTGTATATGATGCTATATGATGCTATATATAGACTAATATATATACTAATTATGGAACACAAATGATTGTTTTGATAATTATGTTAACTTTGCATGGTTACTTATTGTCAAATTTTACCAACAACATGAAAACAGTCGACAAGTGAAATTCTCTGTTACAACAGCAGCGGTAATTCTTGTCCAAATCATTTGCAGTTGAGGCTTAGCCAAGATTCGATATACAGCGAGGGTTTCAATGAGGCGAAGCTCACTGCCAGCATGCTCCCTTTCGAGTTTATGTCAGCCAAATTAAGAATTAATAGTCTGATTTATAAAATAACGTCGTACTAACAAATTTGATGAGAATGCCTTTAATTAAGTCGCTGTTTCTATGACATTTTTACCCACTGACGATAAATTTCATATTTTACACGTATTTTGCCATTTCTTTTATAAATATGTTTAAATAGTTTCATCAATTCTGTATTAATTAGTCTATTAATGAGTTTATTGGTAACTATATGAGTTTTTAAGTATTTCAAATATGTTTGAGCATGCGACATGGCTACTGATCATGTCGATAATTCGACCCCTTGACATATATTGAACTTTCCGACTTTTCATACTAGAAATTTTCCAAATTCGTTAATGTATCATTTAGGATCGTGCATTTTGCATTTTGACGTTTGGGTGTTCATTTATTATCATCTGTAATAGAAAAGGAGATGAAACCACTTAGTGTCCTTCTGATATACCAATCTCATCAAATAGTATTAGAAACATTAATTATCTCATCTGAATTACCTAAAAAACTACTCTTTTAAGAACTGATAATTATGAATATATATATATATATATATATTCATATATATATATATATATATATATATATATATATTCATAATTATCAGTATATATATATAGACGTATACAAAACAATCAATCTGATCATTATGAAAACAATTATTTTTCCTGTGTAATTGAGCTGTAAACGCCCGGAATAATTCAAAGCAGAATGGTTCTTTGACAAAGTGACTGGTAATTGTCAACCTACTGAAGATTCGGCTGTTAGATGAAGCGAATCTTACAATCGTCGATTGACACAGTAGTCGAGGCGTTCAATTCACCCGGATGCATCGTTAACATCCACTGGCCAGATGTTACCCAGCCTTTTGGTCGTTAGGTAATGCGCTTAACTCGATTCGCCAAATAGTTCTTCGGCATCTTCTCTTTACAATAACGACTGATAATGATCCACTTTGTCACTGCAAAGGAGATGGTCCGCTAGACGTAGAAAAGAGTATTATCATTTTCTTTCTACGCACGATTACGAGATGCAACCGGATGACAGTACCGTATGAAACGTAATATTGTTAAAGTCGCAGGCGGAATTTCCAAATGAAAACGAGTCGAAAATTTTACAAATGAGTTATGTAACATACTTCATTAATAAATTCACGAAATGCGAGTGTACATGAATACCTATTGTTTTCATTGTTACACTCATGAAGCTCGAGAGAAGTTCAAACTCCAGGAAACAAAACATGACATCTATATTCGAGCACCTAGTTCATGGCGCTTGCGGCGAAATGTTGAACTTCATTTCTTAGCGGCCATTTGCAGAATAATTTCATACCTAATACATTTATATGTGTAATGTCTCGTGAATTCATTTCTGTAAATTCCCTTTCATGAATATGAAAGTTGCACTGACATTTAAATTCGTCTCATTGCACTATATGATACGATTTTCAGCGCAATTTTCCTTTTCGTTGTCACACTTTCAATGAATTGCCGATATTTTTAACTCTATTAAAAATAATATTTTTCGTATCTAGGTCGCAAAATGCCTCATTCCGATCCGTAATTGGGTGATCATCACCTAAAATCATCCAATCAATCAACAGTTTCGTAATCCGATAACCCAGGAAAAATTTATAAACCAATCCTATAGTCTCTAGGAAGTTTCCTGGAACAATACGCATAAAACATTGTCGATGTTGCGAACGGGTAATGCAGACAAGAAATATATAAATGCGGAAAGTTGGTTGAAAACCAATATCGCCAATTTAAAAATCAGGTAAAAAGTCCTGAACTAAACAATATATTTTAGAGTCTCAATGCCAGGATAACATTTCATTCGAGCTCGACGCCAGACCTATACAGAACGCAATCGGGTAAAAAAAGTACGCAATTTTTCCGGGCGGCAAGTTTTCTTGTATTTCCATTTACACGAACGTGATTACACTTTTCTGTAGGCGGGCACCGGCTGTAATATTGGCAGCAGTTTGCGACAAGTTGAGAATATGAATTAACCAATGAGGAAACGAGAGAGGCAATTCGGAAGATCTGCAGGGGGAACAAAGAGGAGGTACGAGACAGAGAGTGATCGGGAGGGAAAGGCGGAGAAAGACATGATCATTGCGCCGTGGGGTTCGACTAGCATGGGGAGTTCCATTCCTCGGAGGAGGAAACGTTTCTTTATGAACAGTAATTCGTCGCACGCGTCGTAGATCCACGTGACGCGCGACTCAATCTCGCTCGACCCTACTGTGCCTACCCCCCACCCATCATCTGCAGTCACGACTCCCCCACCTAGCCGAGGTGGACTTTTTACTACGTTTTTCGAAATGTACCGGGACCCGTTCCCGTTATCGCATTGTTTTTACTCGCGGACTAGTTTTATTAATTTGTCCTTTTTCTGATGCGTGTACTCGGAGAAAAGTGGGTGGTTAATTAGTTGAGGCCATGTCTCCAGTAAAAATGTCCAGGTTTTTCACTCCCTTCACATCAAGACTGAATTTCATACTTGAGTCGAAAACATCGTTGTTATCTCATTTTTGGTTGAAAGAATTGTTTAGGAATGTTAAAATAGTTTGAAGAACAACTGGAAAGCCCTTAAGGGCTGTTGAATGCCATTGATGAGCTGTAGAAGATCGGAACAGGTTGGAGAGCTCTCGGAGAATACAATAAGCCTGAGCGGGTCCATTCTTTTGTAAGAATCAGGAATCGTCTGTAGTCGTTTTTCATGCGCTGAATTCAAATCCTCGGCAACCTCACGTGGTTTTCAGTACCGCTAATTTCCATCTGGCACATTTGCACCGAATGATTCCTTTTGTTACATCAGTCTGTAAGTGGTATTGTCAACACCAGCCAATCACAATTCAACTTTGGCGACGCAAGAGACTTGTGATGCGGAGAATAATGGAGGAGGGAATATGGATGCGCATGCCAATTACATATATGGTGTGTTCAGCCTGACATTAAAGGAATTCCTTTGATCAAATTCAGGTTCGGCAAAGAATCCATTCCTCATCCGACAAAACTGAAAAGCCATCGATTACGCGGTGACCTCATTCTGAAAAACACGTAAATAATAAAATAACGATTCACGATCCGTGCAAACATTTCTATTATTGGAAAGGGATAAATATTTGTGAAATTCCTTCCACTACTGAGCGACTGGCAGCGTGTAATACATTTTTTAGTTCGTCATCCCGATATCGTTAGCGGATCTTCGCGTTCGGCGCTTTTCACGTTCCAAATATCTCGATGAATGCATCTGGCGATAAATTCAGCTGGATATAACCGTATTGTTAGGTCAGTAGAGGAATGTGCATCAAATAAAATTACATCCAGAATTAGCGCCGATGCGGCGCCCTGCTGTTCGATCCTAGAATAAGCTGGACATCGCGAGTCTTGACCAAGGATGTAACGACGACGGAATATCCTCCAGCTCCAGATTTATGGAGGATATCTCTGCTCGATTGCACGGAGATTTGAGGATTCTTCTGCTTGGTCGAGTATGAGCCAAGAGGGTCAGTGCAGATTTCCGGGGCATTCATTCCGCTGGCCACGTGCAAAGTAGGCTGTATCTCCAACATTTATTTCTCGCGATTTACTGCATCCATTGTCGATAAAGCGTGCGTAAAATATGTATTTCTCAATTAACTATGAATTCATTCAATACGCTCATTCGATAAATTCATAAAAAATCACTCATCCATTTTATACGTGGATATCCGTCCATCAACGTCATTAAAGTGATCCTTCAATATATAGTATCTGACAACATTCCACTAATCCAATACTCAATATTTTTTTAAACGGAACCTTCCCTTTGAGTAAAAACGACTAGGACGAAGTTCATCAGTGCATTTACAAAGCAACCGACGCAAATATTGTACAAATAAGTAGCGCGTACTAAGTGAACAAAGGGCGATGTAATGTATGGAGTGGAGGCCAAAATGAAACCTGCGCAAAAGCAGCGCTTATGATGCTGAATTTGCTTTATCGTATAACGCAACAACGACAGCAACAGCGTTGTGACCCTGTCAAAAGGGAATTTTTTAAATTTGAATATTGATAATATATTTCCGCGCTGATGCTTTTACAAGCACATAAGCTGCTTCGCTAGTCAGCTCACCATGGTAACCTCCATCACCTACCTGCAGCGTTCTTTTATCGTCGAACGTGACTTTTTCGTGCACGTAACGCTGCGCACCGCCACCAATATGTGTTTGAATCGGGAATTTCTTCTTTTCATTAATTTTAAAATATTTTATACTTAATGCATCGTTGAAATTGACGTGCGCAAAAAATAAACACATCCGCTTCATAAAGAAAACACCACGTTGTAATCAGAGCGCCCGCTGAAAGGAAGAATGTTCGTCAATATTCTAAACGCTAGAAAATGTCCAGCAACAAAAGCTACGATGAGCTATTGGTCGAGTGTTTTGTCTTACTATAATTTATTGAACATTAAGATGGTTCGCATACAATGAAATGTTTGAGATTCACTTTGACCACACTTTCACCTATAAGGTTATATACGTAAGATGATCTACAGACATTTTCCATACTGAATGTACGTACCGTTTCAATGCATACACACGTTAAAAATGAAAATACATCGTTATATAGCGCCCTGTAGGATTTCATCGTCATGGCCGTCTCATTTGATGTATAATTTAAATTCCATTGTATGAATAATGCGTAATGATGCCTAAAAGGACGACACTGGCGGAGGGATGATGTGGTATAGGGGGTTTCCTCTGGTGCGAGTGTAATGCAATAAATAATAGAACGAAGTCGCCCGTTTCACCTCAATCTCTCTCTCTCTCTCTCTCTCGCTTTTCGCCTCCCTTTCCTTTTTCTTACATTCGTTCCTGAGCATTTCTCTCTCTCTCTTTCTCTCTCTCTGTTCCTTTGCTACGCGTATTTCACCCTTCCGCGCTCACGACGTCGATGAAATATTCACGGCTTGTAATGGCTTGGAACTCGAAGTCGCTAGTGTGGCAGATATCCTCCTGTCCGACTTCGAGAAACCAGTTTCGCAGCACGCGGTTATATCAACGGGTATTCCGGATTTCGAGCCGACCAATCGGCTTGTCGTATTCGCTTCCCGACATGGCGTGTGAAGTATTGCTATGGCGACTGCCCGATAATCGCTATTCTATATTTATTCGATCCAGAATTGATAATGGAACCGAAGCAGGAGATCAAATTGGTTTATTATACATTTTGAAACAGGCGGCAGTCGATGTGTTTTATTTATTTTGATATACCACGTGATTCTATCCGTATAAATTATTTCTTGGCTTAATCTCTTGCAGTGACATTCGTCCCATTTACCTCGTAACGATTCATTGATTATTTTACACGCCATGGTTCAATGAATGTCTGATATTATAATAATTTTTAATTACAAACATAAGTGATAATTTCACTTGATGGAAAAAAGTGAGTGCATATATGGTAAATACAGCATACATGAATATCCATGTCAATCTAACTTTCAGCGACTTTTAATTCTCAATTTAGAAAAGCAAGAGATTGATTTCAATCACTTTTATTTTGAGTGATTGTCTAATTCACAGATGATGGCGAAATTAATTACAGTAATTTGTACTCACTTGAAAGTCTTATGAATATTGCTTTAAAGTGATTTCCAGATATTTGCATCACTAGCCAATTACTATAAGTTGAAGTGAACTGAAACTTGACTTTATAACGAGGACTGAAAGTCCTCAGTAAAAATTCAGTTTTTCAAGAGTTTGTATTTTTACGAAATAATTTATAATGCAGGATCACTCATTGCAATCTCTTTTAACGACCTGGAGAAGTCATGAAATTATAGTCGCAATTTTGACAGCATAATTAATGTATATGTCGCATACAAGACATTCGAGATCCGTCTCGAGACGTTGAGATCGAGAGGTAAGCTGACTGTATAATGCAACTTTTGAAATTATTCTTCCGATAAATTCCCGATAAACTTGCCAGGTAACGATTCAACATGTGTTTGCCAGAAAATCTGGGGCGCACATTCCATAAGGTACGCGATAAAAAAAAAACACTTTCATCATATGCATGAAGGCATGTCGCGTTAATTTCATTAAACACTTTATGTCACTGACATGTCAAATAAATTCTGAAATTGTTCTCTACGATGACAAGATATTTTCAATCGTGACTAATCAATCGCAATACGGCACGTCGCGAATATTCCGGATCCTTGCCGAAAGGTATTTCTCTGCAATCACCGCAACGAGTGATTAAATTGAAAATTTCAATGTTTAAAATAGAACTTGAAAATGGAGATGAAAAATGTTAAAGTGACGTGTCACTGCGCAATTCATTCAAGTTATTCAAGATAAAAGAACATTTTCTACTGAACCTGCATTCAATCATGAAATACGTCACTGATGGTTGAAATTTATCAGAGTCTGATATTGTCGAATTTTAGACTTTCATTGATAATGTTTGCATTCTCTTTCATAAGTACTGTCCGTGGTATGGATAAATAGTAATTCTATCGGTATTGTCTATTATTTTTTATTTTTCAATGTTTTCTCGTGCATGTTGTGTTTTTTTTACTGTTGTTTCTTTTTTGTTTTTGTTTTTATTTTTAATGCATTTAGATAAATATAGAAATTAATATAAAGAAAGGGCGCCATTACCTTCGAGACGAAAACACTTTTAGTATATTGTAGGACCCTTAATTACAATAAGGGTGGTTTAAAATAAGGGAGGTGTGATCTACTGTATCGATAGAAAAATTCTTTTCATTCACGAAATAAGGCATCAAATAAAGAATATAATTAACTTTTCTATTCATAACAAAGAATTGGAATAAATAGAAAAAGGCATCTATAACCATATGTACTTATACAGGGATTCGAATCAAAAGCAGCCTTTTCCTTCAAATGAATCGTAAAAAATCAAGAATAGAAAAGAATTGCAAAATGTCAAGAAACTTAATTCATAATGCAAAATCTGAATAAATTTCAATCTGTTTTCATTTGCTGGGCGATGCATCACTAAAACAAATGATCCGAACCATAATATAGGCTATTCTTAAGATATAAATCAATTTATGACGTGTAATATACCATGAAAACAGATGGCGCTACGTCAGGAAAAGTACAAGTGACAGCTCGTCGGTGAATTTGCACCCGAAACTGCCAGAAGGGCGTAACCGAAATAAATTTACTTTAATTTATTTTGTCTTCGCGACAATTATGTCGACGACTTCGGTCGCCCAGTTGCCAAGGCTGATGGTTTATGGTTTCGAAGGGACCACATAGCGGTGACATCATGTTTATCTAGCGCAACTGATGCGGCCGGCTTTCATATAAATGTATTTTTGTGTATTTTGCTAAATTTGAAGACATTTTGAGAATTGCGAAAATATTCATTTGTGACGAAATTATACGATTATTTCATGAGATTCGTATTATATTCCTATTTGATTTAGAGCAATGATTTTCTTATATATATTCAATGTATATAAAGTGAACATGCATGAATACGTAACGAGAACGAGAATTAATTGCTTTCTCGAAATTTGTTTGATTTCCTTGCGTTAAGATTTAAGACTTTTTTAAGAACATAGCAAATAATTTACTTTTTATTTTGTTTTTGTTATAATTTTTAAACTGTATGAAATTGTAATAAATTCATTTTTTTTTAAATATAACCATCAAGTGTTACCATTATATTGTAACTTTTATTACTTTTTATCTATAGCCATTTTAAAATTTTTTTCTATTCATCATTAAATATTTATTATTTTTGTCATTTCTGATATTTTGCTACTGTCGAGACTTTTGTATTCATTTTATGTCAGTCTCAAACATTTCAATTTCAATGATATTCATTAAATACATTCTATCAACAACTTTATATCTTTTATCTATTTTCGTGATTGTATTATTATTATTATAATTATTATTATTATTATTATTGGTATTACTATTTTTAGCTTTAGGCATTTATATATTATTATCTATTTTCAATATTTTCAAACTTTTTCGTGAAAATATGTCGAAATATTTTGATAAGGAATGAATGACATGTTTCATTGATGTGTGTCAAACACAAGTGACTTTTCCAACGAATCGAACACCAAATAACGATTAACATATCAGCTGTCGTATAGTTAGCCGAGTGCCGGTACTTTCTGTATAGTACGAAATACAATAATTTTTAATTCACGGCATTTTAAATACAAAGTTCGAGTTTTTTTAAAAACTCGACGAATATTTTGTTATTATTCCTCATAGTAAATATTTTTTACCTAATTTTTTTTCAATATTTTTAAAGTAATTTTTTAAACTTATTTTTCAAACTCAATTTTCAAGTTTATAACGTAAGTTTCTTTAAGTATGTTTTTGGATATACATATTATAAGGGACTTTCATTTTGTAAAGGATTTGAACATACAATAACAATAACACTTTTGCGATTATATTAAAAATTTCTAAAAAAAAAGGATTTTTAAAATCGATATACGGATCTACATAATTAAAAAGTGGCGGATAAAATATGTTGGCAGAATTCTCAAAAATCATTCGAATTTACTCAAAATTCATTACTCGAGGAAAATTCGTTTCCTCGAGTAAAGATCGATGATTCATAATCAGACATCTGACATTCAAAATTAAAAATGGCGGATTGAATGTGGCGACGTGTAAATTTAGAATACCCAAAAAACAGGTGATTTTAGCGTCACTCTTGCGTCGGAAATATTTTACGTCTTATTGATAAAACTTAAAAAGCTACGGCTCCATACATTTTTTGCCAATTTGGTTTGTTATTTTACAATAATTCAAAATATTGACACGCACATAGAAACAATAAACTTAAAATGAAACTTTATAAATGTTAAAGATGCCTCTCATTACATAGGACAAAAATATTCGTGATTGTCGGCGTCTCCCAACGATTGTATCGCAAAAATGTCCTGGAGAAAGCGCGTGTTTCGCATACGTAAGCGTGTATGAAGATCTCTCTCCCTAAAAAAAAGTAGCGGTGCAAGTATTACATGCAAATCAGGTTGCATGACCGAACGTGCGAATTGATCGTGTTGATTTGAATGGGAAATAATTTCATGCGCAGTCCCCCTCTCCCTTTATACGAAACCGTTCTTGAAAAAAAGCTCCACCGAATGCCGAAAATTATAGGTACGGAAAATGAGATTATGATCGACGTGTGTTCCAGGCGCTGCTGGTAAAGGCAATTTTGCAAATCGTAAAACTTTGGTAATTGTAGATGAACGTGAACGCCGAACGTTCAAGTACTTATGAAAGTTTTTCGACAGAAGGCGGTGGAAACCGACCAGCCCAAGTGCCTCCAGGGTTCTTGGTACTAAGTCGACTAATTAAGTAAAGCTTAATTTATTGACATCAATGATAGCTCGAGTTTTCGCGAAAGACCGTCGAGAGACACTTGATTTTAGGGTAAATTGTTGTTCCTTCGATTTGTTATTAATTATTATTAATTATTATCAATAACGCGATAAAAGTTCAAGCTTTTATCACGTCATCAAAGCAATCAAGTCCCTTGACTCTTCTAAGTAATCACAAATATGAATCTGCGATTAATGCACGCCCCAATTGCTAGTCCATGACCATCCAATGTTACCTCAATCATCAGAGCAATGTGGGCCAACGAACACTGAATAGCTCATAAGCCCGCTGATGAATGATTCGCGATGTAGGGCGTTCTTATATTTCAATCTTCATCTGATTCACGAGTCCGTGACGTATCTGTATGAATAATTCGCGAGAAAAGATTTTAAGCTGATTGCCGCGGGAATCGATTTCCAGTTCGAGTCGCTCGGGGAATTGCCGATTGCTGCCTAATTTCGAACAACCAACCCTCTCCTTACACCATTCTCCCTCGGTTTACCATCGAACCTCTTTCCGCCTACTACCACCCACACTCTTTAAAGCTCTGCCAAACGTATACAGGCTGGCTCTTCTTAACGATCCGGTATCACGCGACAAAAGAATTGCCATGAGACTGCACCGATGACGAGCACGACCAGTGAACCGTGAGCTATCGACCTACCGAAAGTCCACTTTATCCCGACCCCCTTTATTCGCCAATTTGGCTTTCGTGGCACGCATATAGAAAACATAAGAATCTAGAAGATGTTACATGAAACTTAATCAGATTGTAGAAAATGGATGAAAAATTAACAGTAATTGAATGAATAAATGTATAAAGAAGAAAGGAGGAGTTCACTGAATGATGGAGGGAAAGAGGCACGAGGAAAGTGAGTGATTGAATGAATGCGAATGACACGGAAACGTGGAAATAAAATGAGATCGCAGTTAGTAGCCTATATCAGAATCACACTCCTCTAATTGTAAGCGAAAAGCTAAGTTTAGTAATACCTCCATGTCATTCGTCACTTGAAATTGGCAGATCGCAGTAGGTCTGCGAGTTCTGCAGCCAATTACGTAATGACCAAGATTGATGATCATCCATGTCTGCAAATTACATTCGATAACATTTCGCATTTAAACTTGCCTTAGGAAGTGAAATATAATTAATTAAAACAAATGTTGAGTTTCCCTTCAAAATGATTTTATTGCTATGTCTTCGGGGAAAGAAGGTTCTGGTAATATTTTTGGTCCTGAGAGTAGTAGTAATTTTCGATGTTAATAATACAATTAGTTTTTACTTATGGCTATCAATAGAAATATCAATTTCTTGTTTATTACAATTTTCATTGTCATTTGATTTTTATGCTTTTTTTTTATTCATGGCTTTTGTCTCATGTTTATAACATTAGTTATTCATAAAAAATTGTTAAAAACTTTACGACTGCTTTTAAAATTTAAATTGTAAAATAAAAAATACCTTATTAGGTATTTTTATTTTACAATTTAAACATTAGTTATAGTTACAAAATTATTCAATTTTTATCGAATTTCGTCTGATTTTTAATTGAGCTTATTTCGTTATTTGGAGTTATTAATAATCTGAATTCTTGGCAAACGTTTTTTATCGCGTTTGATCGATGATAATCAACTTCTGTAGCATTCGTGAAAAAATTAATTTTTTTATGCTGTATCAACTCATTTAGTTCTTTTCGATTTGGATACAATATTGTTGTCCTTTGATTTCTGTTTTATACGTGTTGTATAATTTTTATAATGTCTTTTTGGAAATTTCGTTATTATTGATCAATCACGTAAATTTTTGTTTTCATCAAAAATATGTCTTCTTCAACTTTTTCATTTTTTCTTCAATTTTTGTCGAAGTTGATAAATTGTTATTGAATTCAACTAAAATGTTTACAGTCAAAATTTTATCAACTTTTATTAATGTTGATCAGTTTTTATATCTTTCAACAAAAATGTTTTCGAACAACATTTTCCTGAACTTACTATCTATTCTATCATTTAATTTACTATCTGTTCTATCAATTGTTGTTATTGTTACTATTTCTAATTACGTTTTTGTATATTTCATTAATTAAGTTACTCTATGTGAATTTTTTAACTATTATAGAGTATTTAAATTTAGTAAATTTAATCTTTTAAGGTTAATTGTCACTTTTGAATATTTACGAAATAAATATTTTTGTTTTCATTTCCTTCTTTTTGAAGTTCTCGAGAACTCCAGTCGAATAACTTTCATCATGTTGATAAAAATGTTTATGTTATTTTATTTTATTTTATTTATTTTTTTTTTTTTCTTAACAACAAGCATGTACCACGTGATCGTCGCATTAGGAACCGCAGGGACACTTGATTTGGCAGCTAATATTTACTTATGTCCACTTCCATTACATCTTATTTAATTATAAAGAAAATACACAAAAAGAAAACCAAAACATTGATATAAGAATACCTTCAAAATGAATCTATAAAACAACCCCGACATTCGCGAAATGTGTCTCCCTCGTTCCGCGACCGTAATTCGCGGTCGTCTGTCAAATAATCAAATGCGGCAGGCATTTGCCGATACAGTAACGTAACTCAGTGACGTATCGTACGAGAGCAATAAATATAAATACTGATGTGCAAACAAAGCTTTTCTCTCCTGTCAGCCTTCGACCCGGTTCAAAAGTCCCGAGGTTTCCGTTAGGAAAAATCCTTCCGTATATCATATTTACATGGTGTCCTCCAATAATTTGGTTGTCTATTTACGAAGCTTCGAAATGTATGGATGGTTGAACGAAATAAAAAATGTCCAGTAAACATTTTGTTTTTTAAGACAACCTTTATTTATTGCGAAGTCTCCGAGTACCGTCTTTAAACGTTTCTCATCTTTACATTGTAGCGTCGGTATATCGCGTTGCTGACAGTATAAATCGTACGTCAGCTTAGATGAGGTTTAAACGAGTGTCGAAAGTCAAACCAAGGAAATGGGCGATTTTCTATGGCACGAAACACGTTGCACCATGTTCGCAGTAGCTAATTGTCCTGATTTATACGTCTACCTAAGTGGACGACACTGGAACAACCGGAGGGGAACCCCATGTTCCATTATTGGTGCCTGGCTCTGGGCCAATATGGGTGGCAGTTTGGGATCTGCCGGCGGTTCGATTCCTCCGCTCCAATGAGAATATTCAATGATATGTGACTAAAGTCGTCAGTGTCCGAATCACGTGGACATTACGATAATATAACAAACAAGTTCCATTAATAAGTGCATATATATATATATACGTATATTTATAGATTTATTTATTTATTTATTTATTTATATGTGAAATTACGAAAATATGACAAATAATTTACATATATATATATTTAATAATAATGTGCGAGTTATTACGAAACAAATGGATCGAAATTGACATAATATGTAAAACGGAGGTCAGAAATAGAATAAAGGATAAAGGGTCTAATAAATGAAACCGATATTAATAAAGTATATCCCTGGTAGAAATTATGTCCATTTTTCTTAGATAATAATTAATTATTAGGCAAATATATTGGTTAAAAATTGTATATATCAAAAATATCCAC
>JAPYZR010002345.1:0-18150 GCA_030522945.1 Trichopria nigra
TATAATTGTGTATATTGGAAATAGTATATTTGATATAATTTGCATATATTAAAAACTATATATATTCCGGCCTGGATGGTAATATTGTAAAATGCAATTCTGTTGTGAAATGCAAATCGACGTCGTCGAAATAACCAAGAATATTTATTGTAGCGATTTCTTATTATTGCAAGGATAAATTGAATTAAATCCACGTTTATTTATTAATGTCCTTTGCTCGTTATATTGACCCTGGAAAAATCAGCATAATTTGCATGAATGACGATCCCTCGTGTTGCATTACACCAACTATCGGAATAATTATTGAAAATATAATTGCGATGATCGTTAATTATGTAATTAAAATTATCATTACTTGTGTAATTAAGGTCGATATTAAAGATGTAGTTAAAGGTGTACTTTCCTTTTAAAAGTATTACTTTATTAATTTTCCCACATTAAAGTATATTAATTATATATGTAGAACCTAATTGTCTGTGACGTCCCGCTTTCTTACGTCGAATCCATTATGTGATACGGTACTAATTACTGATACGTAGAAAAGTTAGTCGACATCAGGAGATATATTACTGGACTGTAAATAACAATATATATATATATATATATATAGGTATACCAATATCCTCCTTTTTCCATTTTTTATTTATACATTTATCATGAAAGATTTGTTGTAAATTAAAATTCATTAAAAAATCTAATTTGTAAATATAATTTAAAGAATACAAAATTAGGAAATATTTTCGATCATTTTTTTTTAAACTTTTGGAAATCGTAATTTTGTTGGCAGATGGAAATGAAGTTCAGAAAGCTGGCTCGTGTATATAGCGGGAGTATATATTTAAATCGTGAAATACCCAATAATATATCAGCTAGAAAATGAGTAAGATAGCAGATAGCAGATTTCAAATAAAAGTTTTATTTGCTTTCGGTACAATTATATAATAATTTCTGAACTTTAAAGAGTTCGTATATATCCTTTTCCCATTCCAAGACCTGGAATGTTGCCCGACGTAGGAGCAATTTCATCCATCGGGTTTTTATATTTCAGTACTAAAGATCCGTATGTTTCCAGCTGAAAGTCGGGCTTTTCTGCCAACCATCCGTACTGAAAAAATGACCAAAAAATGACCAAAAAATTGCACAGGTTTAAGTATAAAGTATAAACAACTACATGCATAGAAAATATACGATACTATACATTATTATGAATTTAGTCTTCTTCTGAAAATCGTTTTGATTTAATTGTATTATGGATGAAAATGAGAAATTTTATTTAAAAGAGTTTTATGTTTTACATTTACATGGTTATTCTGAAAAATTGACGAATCTTTATTAAAACACGTATTGGTTGCTAATATTTGATGTGATAGCATTGTGAAAGCGCAGAATATTTTTGAAATAACCTTTTATTATTATTTTGTCTTTTTCGGCTTATTATACGTATAGAAACTAATAAATCTGTGTTTTTTTAAAGATATAAAATTAAGTTATAACATCTTAAAATAAATGTCTCTTATCGCAGGCTTATTATTTATATAATTTGAACGTGTATAGATCACCGTGAGTACCCGTGTGACCAATAAAGTAAACACGAAACATCGAATAACAATGTCTATTTCTTGCTTACGCAGACGAGATCAACTCTGCGATTATTATTTATATCCATTAAAATAAAATTATATTATTATTAGCACATTAAAGATGATTATTAATATTATTATTATTATTATTATTAGATCAAAGATCAAAAATATCTTTCATCTACAAGACGATCTAGATAATATACCACATGATTTTCCGTGCGAGGAGTTGGCAATGACGTCCTTGTATCTGTAATGACTTCATCTTCAACGTTTAACAGTTTCTTTCTTTGCTCGCAGAATTCTAAGGTTTCATTTTGTAAGTTTCTGAAATATCCAAAACAAATATTTGAATTTGTATTATTACTTTGACAAGCTTTAATTATTGTAATTAAATTAATTTAAAGGGTCATATACATTTGTATTATTTAATTAAAAAAATAAACCTCGTTTTGATAAATGTATATCTTCCGAGGGTGCATAAATTTTAGTGTAAAAAAATATCTGACACAATAAATGTATGAACTATTTCTTTATATATATATATATAGTGATAAATTATTTACAATTTTACATTTTACCCTTTAAATTTGTCAAAAATGGACACAAATTCGGAACGTTTTATAATAGATTCAATTAAGAATAAAGATTATGGTGTCATATTATAGTCGTACTTGTATTCATCTATCAACCATTGATATTCTTGTTGCCATCTGAATTTAATCGATTCGCATCTTCTAAGTCCTTCTTTGATATTGCGTTCTGCTGCAACAAAGTCTTCTACTTTTCTCTTTCGTGCAGCCATGTTTAATAATTACACTAGAAATTGAAAATTGCGAAAATACTGCAGACACTAGTCTAATTTAAATTCACATTAACTGTCACTTATACTTGGTTATGATCATGGTATAATAATATACCGTGGTTATGATGGTGCACTCATATTTTTCAATTGTCAATTATTTAATAGAAGTTTATATTTATTCATATGTAAATAAATAAACATAAATATATGTATATATATATAAATATAAATAGTCAAAATAGTTGTGCTTTTTAAAAATAAATATGGCTAATATTTTTAATTACCTTGGAAATTTTAAATGGCGGATTCAATATGGCCGACAAAAAATGTTTAAATCAACGAAAAATCTGTTGGAACATTATATGCTTCATTTTTGGAAATTTGTTTTTGATGCATCGGCGGCCATTTTAAAATATTTAATAAAGCAACATTTCATGTTTACACAACCCAGTAAACCAAGAAGCATTCAAGTACCAGAAATAGGATTAAGAATGATAGAGAAGTATTCGTTTTAGACTGAAACGAATATACGAATACGCTTAAAAGTGCAAATTCAAGCTTCTTTTTATATTTGAAGCGCACTCAAAGCATTTCTATAAGCGTGAATTTGTACTTTTAAGCGTATACCGTATGCTTCCATTTTTAGCAGGGTATATATATATATGTATATATAGTTATACATTTATTTAATACGCGAGTTATTCCAAATATACATTTAAATAAGAAATACATCGTAGTTATTTCTATAATTTATAATAAACAAAAGGAACAATAATGTTCACAAATACGAACAATTTTTAAATAATTAGAGAGTAAGAACTTAACGCTTTAACCAAAGTTTTAGATATATACATATAAGTAAAAGTTCAAAATTATACAAAAATAACTTTCTGATCAATAAGAAAAAGTTTGAACTTGATGTAATGACTAAACATTGTGTTTTAAACACCGTTTTATAATTTTTAAAACAAATGTAATATTTACAATTTTAAATAAAATTTTGATGATGGTCCAAAAAGAAGACCGAAACCTCAAAAAGCATAATAACAACTGTAATCAATCTAACTATCCTATGACAAATAAAGTATATCATCTACTATAATCATCAAACAGGATACAGTGAAGAATTTATACTTGAATTTTTAATAAATATTTAGTGCAAGACGCGCGTCGTGCATTTAGTTTTGGAATCCTGTTACCAATCAGAACTCCAATTATATTTTTGTCATTATTTCAGCAACTCTGGACTTTTTTGGAGCAATCTACATGTGAATATATACGTTAACGTAGTCTACTCAAATGAAATGGAGGTTTATAAGGAGGTCAATATAAATAAAATCACTATTCATGTTGATTCATTATAATTCATGTGTATAATTATATATTACAAACGGTGTTTTTTTACACGGCACCTTAGCTGCTTGCTGTCAATCAATCGCTATTGATTTTTCTTTCTTAGAAGTTATCGAATTCGCTTTTTTATAATAACGCAATATCCTTATTACTATCCTATCATCAAAGAAGTTAACATTTTATCCTAACTTAAAATTTCGATATTACTTCCGATGTAAATTAATTAGATAATACAAATAGTACGGTAATTATCAAAATAATATTACTTATTTATCGGTGATTTATTCAATACACCCTTGAAGACGAAATAATGAATGGTCGTTACGTTGTACATGACGTGTAGGTCGGGTATTACTCTTTTATCGAGCGATTAACCGAGAACAGTTTTCGTTTGACGTCATGATTCTTGAACGATTGAACGACAGTTTCAATTTTCAGCTTTGCATTTTGTAATTGCACAAGATACGCGGCTTCGGCACTCGACAAATTACTTGCTTGCTCTTTTCATTTTTCTTCGCATCTTTCTTCATAAAATTATATTTAAATGAAAATAAAAAAAAAAAAATAAAAAAAAATAAATAAATAAATAAAAATAGCTTTTAGCGGATATTTGAAATTCGACATTTTCATTTTGAAAAACGAGTTATCGACGCGACTCCAGATTTTCTTCATAAAGTGAAGATTGTTAAATAATGCCTAACTTTTTCGCAATTAGCATTCGGATGACTATTTAAATATTAATAAATATTATTGTTTTTAATCGCATTTTTAATTTGCTCAGAGAGATTCAAGTGAAAAAATATGTATACTAACTCCCGGCGCGCACTTCTGTTTCCTCTAGTTTTTCTCCAATTTCCTACCGAAGGAACCGAAACTGTACCATTTACAGAAATATATGACTCCGAAAAGGAGTCGCCATTTGTGAAAATCGCACATTTATTAATGATTACACGAATATTCCTAAAAACGAACTTGAATGAAATGATAAATATTATCTACACTGTTTAAACTTTAAGCAAGAATGATCTGCTTTTAATGTCCTTGATAACGCCACAATTATTGAAAACAATTATAAAACGCCTTTCAAATTATCAAATAAGTTGAAAAATGACAAGTCTTATTTAAATCGTCCTCTTGTCGTATTGTTTATGAACGTACAATTAATATCACAAAAAGTCACAAATACATTCAACTCAGATCTTTCAAAAATTTCAGAAAGTTTATTTTTAAAAATTACCTCAATACAATTACGCTTTAACGGACATCAGCCGTGATCCGAATTACACAGAGCGCGTCATCATCGACTAGTGCGCACCCCGAAAAGGAATGAAGGACAATCGTCTTTCTACACAACTGTAAACCTATCTATAAATATGTAACGTCACTCCGCGAGTCGTTGCCACGTTCAATTAATTACACGAGACGAAAACAGTTTCAGAATCACGAACTTTCGAGGTTTTCCCTCTTTACCAGCCTCTGTTACGCATTTTTAGAAATGGGTCCGTGGCTCATTTGGTGAACTTGTAGGTCCTGTCGCGACGAATACCTCCTCAGGCAAACCTCGCACGAATAATTATGACTAACGTTCATGTGATTGCGCAACGCGTCTTCCGAATCGAATATCAGCGGCGTTGGACAGTAATCGCATACGTAGCAACAGACCTGGCCGGAAGACGGCGCCTTGTGAGCATTGTCCAAATGTTCTAACAACTCCGCACTTGACTGGAAACTGTACAAATTGCAAATGCGACAAACGAACGTTTTCGGCCCTGCCTTGCTCTGCGTCACGGATCTAGGTCTGTCGGCGACGTGGACCACCGGCATGTGTTTAGATTTATGAACTTGCTGTCGTTGTTGTTGTTGTTGTTGTTGCTGCTGCTGACGTTGTTGCTGTTGTTGTTGCTGCTGCTGCTGCTGACGTTGTTGCTGTTGTTGTTGCTGTTGTCGTTGCATATACACGCCCTGTGGATCTTGTCGCGGCATCAAGTGAGACCTTTCGTGGTGCTTCATTAACGTTATATTCTCCGATCTGAAATTGTGGCAGAACTTGCAAGCATAGATCGTCTTAATTGACTGAACCGGTCGTGCTTGCTGCATCGTATTGGTATTTTGAAACGGCTGATAAGGTGTACCGTATGTTTTCAGACTGTGCTGATTCATCTGGGCGTTCGTCGAAAAGTGCGTTTCTGCGTGACGCGACATTTCTTCGAGCGAATCGCTGCTGAATGCCCTGCAAGTCGGACAGGAGTACTTCTTCGTTTGTTTGACACTCGCCGTAAAGTCCGTTGACGTTGAAGATCTCGCTCGTTGATTGTGCGCCGAGAAGGGCTCCTCGACTCTGGAATACGTCGGAAGAGGAGGTGGGTCTTTCGGAAGATTTTGAGGAATTCGCGTAGCAGCTCCCGATGGCCGTTTCGTGAGAACGTTGTTTCCGCTGCGCTCAGGCAATTGGATAGCGACGGTTCGAGCCGCTCCGCTGCTCGGATAAGCTTGAATAACACGCGATGTATTGTTTGCTAAACTACCGCTCGTCGACTTCGTGTATCCAACCGATTGCTCCAAAGGACGGGACACTGCGACTCTCTCCCCGTGGCTTAATTCCGCAACAGGCGTTTCACCGCTATTGCAGGAAGCGAACCAATAAGGCTGCTCTTTATTCTTCGAAGCCGATCCGCTTGGTGTCGAACTTTGATCCGTTACCATGGGAGAGATCATTTGCACCGGTGGCGCGGAACTAGAAGGCGTTTCCGCGAATTCCTTACGGGATATAGACTCCGTGTCGACGATACGTAGATCACTGGTCTTGGTGGTACTCTTGTCTGCCTTAGAATGAGTCTTCGAGTGGTGCTCAAAGTCCCGCCAATTGTCAAAACTTATTCCGCAAACGGCGCACAGGTGCAACTGAATTTTCTGCAATTCCGCGACGCTTCGGACCCTCAAGAACGACTTGGACGAGCTCTCTGTGCCATTGTCGGTAGGTGTGGCTTTATTGGTCGAAACGCCAGATTGTACCGAGTTTTGATTGGCATGAGATTCGATCTTGGTCTCCGTTTTTAAGAGGCTTTGAGGACGGTTCCGCTGACAGTTTTTCGACTCAAACGAATTGTTGAGATCGAGATTAGGGCTATCGATTGCCATGTCTTCACTCACCAATACGATTTCGAACGGTTGGGGACTCGGCACGGGACTCGCGTCATTTGCTTTATTAGCACTCTGTTTCAAGCTCTGAATAGTCGCGTTCTGGGCGAGAGTCCCATTCTTCTTTGATACGGAGATGATTTCAATATCGGACGGTACATTCTTCCGAGAATCGTCTATGCTCTTCTTCTGCGATTCCTCGGTAATGGGCTTTATTAATAAATTCACTTTATTCGATACCTGCTGCTGTCCTGGTGTATTTCCTACACGCTTTCCTTTGGAACTTTCCGCAACCAATAACGTTTCGAAATTTGGATTCACCTTCGTCATGTAATTTTGCCTCGACCCATCGTCGTTCTCCTTGGTTCTGCTTTCGCTCGGATTTGCTAATCCTTCGCCATTACGTTGTGCAACGCTCTGTACGTTAGTGATGCTTATATTTTCCGCAGGACTGTTGGATCTTGAATCCACGAGATCAATCACGGTCTCGACATTTGTTATCTTCGGCATCGTAGTTTCCGGTACATTAGGGCTTTCAAGTCGTGCCGACTTCTCCTGTTCTTGTGAGTTCAGCATTTGGCGAAGCATCGAGCTGTCGGTCTCGGAAAGAACTGCCCGATTCCCTTGAATCGCGAGTGCTTTGAAATTTGAGATGTTCGTGACCCCTGAAGGTTGAGACGGAATCGACGCTGTATTGTTAACTATGACGCCTGTTTCGGCGGGACGTCGAATCTGTGCCGCTGGTGAGGCTTCATCGTAACTGGTATTACCCTCAACAACGTTAACATACAATGGATACAGTTGTTTACCGCCGTCGCGGGATATTTGGTTGTCGGTCACCCAAATGACCGTTGACCCTTGCGTAGGAGTATTGGCCGATAAGATTCTAATCGGCTGTTGTGATTGCAATCCCTGATGACAGATCTGGTGTTCCTTCAACTGTCGTTCGTTCTCGAAACCGATTTTGCAGATTGAACAAACGTATTTCGCCATCGAAAAATAAATATTACACGTGACCTTCGCATCGTTAGCGTGATGATCAGTGCAATGCTTCTGGAATAGTTCGTATGTATACTGAGACGGATCACCGGTTGGCACTACGGTACAATTATCACACACGTACAATTCTGCGACTGGGCTGTGCTTATCCCAATGGTCCTTCATCATTTGTAACTGTCTGAACGTTCGTTTACAAATGTGGCACATGTACATTGCAGTTGCACCATGACCAACCGCTGAGCATCGCGGCAGTGTTCGTTTTAGATGATTCATCGCTAAATTATGATCATCAAAGAGTTTTTTGCTGTTGAAGAACCTTTTACAAATGTCGCATATGTAATTGATCAATTTTAACTTCGTCGTCCTAGTAGGTTGCGGATTATGTATCTTTATCAGTGGTTTGGGCTTGTCCTTAACCGTTTTAAGCTCTACTACAGGAGGTTCAGGTACACTGCAGGGAGAAAGATGGTGCCTGCGTAATTCAGATTCTGAACCAAATGGTACTCTGTAAGATAAAAAAAAAAAAAAACAGCATTAGAAAACATTCAATCCATTATATTAAAAATATTTAATAAATTAGCAGTATGAATGAATAGGAACTAAACTAAAACTACTTGAATTTAAAACATTTTGTTTTTAAAATAAGAGTAAATAGATAAATAAATAAAAGTAAATAAATTATATATATATGCAGAAATAAATTATTTACCCTTATCTCCAACTGAAATAATTTATTTCGGATAATCCTCATTTAATTTTGATCTAATTTTATCCTTATTGGGGATTGTACATATTATGTAGAATCACCCTTCCAAAGCTCAAATTTTGCAAAAACGTTGCATTTTTTAATTTATACTTTTCACGTCAAGAGGTTGTCAATAATGTTGACATATCGGCATATGAGTGTAATTAATATATCGTTTAGAGTCGAAAAAATAAAATAATTAAATAGTAAAGGATTTGAATTCAAAGGCAAAACAATGAATGATGATTATTTCCGAATCCTATATAATTAGATAATTTCGAAATAATAATGAAGTTATTTATATAAACTTTAACTCATTTCTAGTCAAGTTTGATTTGTCAAATTAAAAAGTAATGTGTTGTCTTGTAAGGGATGATGATAAACCCTGCTCAATAAACAGTAATAGACCTACTTAAATGTTTAAAATCAAAATCTCCGAAAAAGGTTACCTGCATGTTCGACAAACGTGTTCAGCAACATAAAAGAATCCATCCCTATTTCTTAGACCACATATCGTTGGAGAAGTTTCATCATTCACTGATACAACAGATAATTTGGGAAAACTGTATCGACTAGCCACAAACAGAGGTTCTTTGTTGTGGCTAAACCAGTGGTTGTAAAAAATATTTCCAACACCAAAGAAGGCCACTTTACAAATATTGCATAAGAACGTCACAGTTCCCTGAGAGTTTTGTCGGGCATGCATTTCTAAATGTTTACGCATCTCTGGCAGTGAATTCAATACAAAACGACAACTGCTGCAAAAGAGTTTTGGCATTCTAACATTCAAATAGTCAGATCTCGCTTTTTGGCATTCTTCGCTATTACGATAATGAATTTCAAAGCAGTCTCTTCTACGAAACAAAACTCTGCAAGTTTTACACAAAAGAACCATTTCGATTTGCAAATCTAGACTATTGAGCTCAGAAGTTTCGTTTCTATGGCAAGGGCAAACAGTAATCGGTTTGACTTGGTCCGTCTGCCTTGTAACTAACTGCTCATCAGGGTTGTTAGTAACAGGTGCTGTTACAAAATTCTGCACAGAATTCTGTTCCGGTGTCAAGTTTATTTGTGTGAATTCAACAACCTCTGGAGTTGCCTCTTGCAAATTTTGATTCAAGCTTTCACAATTTGATTGTACTTCATTTGCTTTTGCTTTTACATCATTGGCGTTAGATTGAACATCATTGCAGTTTGCCTGTATATCGGTGGATGTTGCTTCTACATTATTGCTTTCTGCCTGAGTAGAGGAATCGCTATTGACATCTGCAGTTCCATTATCTTTAGAATTTTCTTTGCGATTCTGTTTTTCTAGCGCTGAGTCACACGCATTCTGCAATTCTGTTGGTGTATGCGTTATTATATGTTCAAACAGTTGCTCTTTGTTTGCGTGAACAGCTGAACAAACATTACACTCGAGACTGTTGTTATAAGTAAACTTTCGACGAGTCAAAGTAACTTGTTTCTTTGGTTTAGGTGGTTTAGTAGTAACATTTTCATTCACTTTGTGTTCTTTATGAACATGTACTAAATGGATTTGTAAAACTTTTTCATTCACAAATATTTTATCACATTTTGTGCACTTGATAACATTAACACCATGGATTTGTCGTCGTTTTGCTTGACTGGACGAATCAGTCATGGACTCTGGTTCACTACTTAAAGACTCTTCATTCAATGTAATAGATTTATCAATACTGGCACTGTCCGAATTAGTACTCTTTTTCGATTTATTTCTAATATTTGCGGAGGAGTGAAGGACATCCGAAATTTGTACAGCTGCTTTATTCCTAGATTCCTGGTTCATTGCATGGTGGGTTGAAGAACTCATGACTGAATCAGATGATAATGACTGGTGTGAAATGTTATTGTTAAGTACTGAAGGATCTACATTTGTGTGTTTGGTCATCATTTCAGAAGCTTCTTCCTCTTCCTCAGTAGCGAGATCAATAATCCGATTATCATAAGCAAATACATCAGAAGCATGTATAATTAAAGGTTTTATATCAGAGCAATCGTCGGTCTGAGCATCGTCATACAGAGCATCTCTTTCTATAGCAATTAAGTCATCACGTGCTTGACTGCTCGTCCTAGGCCGTGGCACCAAATTGTCAGAATAGTCTTCCTCAGTAAACGCATCATCCGAATCTTCTGTACGTTGTACATTTCTTACAGATCTCCGCAACATTTGACATGAAAAATTAGAATTCATAAGGAAGTCGACATACTTTTTAGTCAAGCTTTCGATTTCACTAGCAGAATAATCATTATCAAAAGAGCCTTGAACTGTTTCTAGTCTTATCAATTCAACTTTTAAGTCTTTTATTTCAGATGGTTTGTGCTTGTCTTTTAGATCTTCTTTCGAAATAGAGTTCAATATTGAAGTCGATTTTCGACGACGTTTGGAAGGTGCTCTTTTTGGAGTCTCTGATAATATTTGTGTCACTTCTGTCATTGAAATATTATTATCATTTGATGAAGAAATGTCTGAAGGTACTGTTTGAATTGATGTGATGTGAGGTTGAATATTTTTCCCTTCAGAAGATTCAATAACACGTGGTACAGACCCAGCAAAGGTCTCGTTCATAGAACTTGGAGTCTGATAATTCCTGATTGTTTTAGTATTTGGTTCATTATTACATAATTGATTATTTTCGTAACTGCTAGAAGATACACGTCGCCTCTTTCGTTGCTTCTGCATCAAAAGCCATTGTTTAACTTCAGGATTTTGACTGTGTTCAAGTTTTGATAATCTTATTTCAAACTTTTTTAAAGCAGATGTATTTAAATTATTGATTTGATCATGATGATGGGCATGCTTTGTACAATTCAAGGAAAACATTCCACAAATAGTTGTTCCCTTTGATGGTGTTGTTTTTGTTGATGTAGAATTTGCATCAGATGAATGAGAAGGGCCACAGTCAGAATTATTTCCTATCTTCTTTGAAGATTTAAATTTTTTAGGTGCAGACATTTCTTCATTAATATTATTGTTAGGTGTTTTTGGACGTTTCTTGAAATTTGTCAAAGTACTATTACTTTCTTTTGCACTACCACCAATATTATCATCAGGCACTTTCACTGCTACATTTATTTTAGAATCTCTTTGTTTATCATATATTGTATTCAATTCTGCAGATAGATGAGGTCGAATAAAAGGCATCGTTCTGCTACATCCTGGCTCTTCAAAAACCGGCTCCTCAACAACTGCCTCAGGTTGACCTTGTAGTCTAGATGAAACAACCGACATACTAGAACCATGACGTTGTACCTTTCCTACAAATGGTTCTGTACGCTTGCAACTCCATTCCTCATCCTTATTTGTGGAATCCATTGGTAAAGACATGATTTCATTATCATCAATATGTTCATTGACTGCAATTAACGGGGCATCTGCTTTTGTAGGCTCACCTTCTTTTGCACATTCAGTTATTTTCGTACTTTCACTTTCTTTCGTACATTCCGTTATTTTCGTACTTTCATTTTCCTTTATACATTCAATTTCTTGTGTACTTTCAGTTTCTTTTATACTTTTATTTTCTTTAGTACTTTCTTTTTCATTTGGTTCTTCTACTTTCTGAGGTTCACTAACCCGTAATGATGTTGGTTTAATCTCTCTTTTACCCACAAAAGGTTCTGTACGTCTGCAAGTCGAATCTTCACTTGTTACTTCTTTATCATCTTCTTTGGTTTTATTGAATTTTTTTGTCATTGTTTTCTTTATGTTCTCTGCAGATGAAGAGCTACTTCCTGAAATAGATTCCGCATGGTCTACACTCTTTTCTTGAACTTCCTGGAGTGTTTTTAATGGTTCAGGCTTTTCCTCTATTTGTTTTGTACTATCAAAAACAGGTGTACTACTAACATTGGTTCTGCTACTTGTTTCCTTAAATACTTCGTTTTTTTCATTAGGTGTTTCTTTTTTCTCTTGTGGCATTTGATTTTTCTCTGTACACACATCTTTAACTACGTCAGAAGCATCTTTCTTCGAGGTACCAGGGTTTTCCTTTTTTGGTAAAGTTATAACATTGCTTTTCAAAGTGTTTGCATTAGATGGTACACAATCTGTTGTAGGAACAGAATTTGGAATGCTCGAAATATTATTTACAAGTGAAGAGCTTATATTAAATTCTTTATCTATAACCATTTTTCTTTCTTCCTTTGTTCTTAACTTCCCAATAAAAGGTTCAGTACGACTGCAGCTAGAGTTTTGAATTATTTCAGATGAAGCAATTACAGATTCTAAAACTTCTTTATTTTCTAGTTTGTTTGATAAACGGGAACGTCTTGTCATTCTTACTGGCATTTCCTCTTGTTCATCTACTTCCATATGAATGTCTAGTTTGCTACTTTCGCCAGTTTCTTTTTGTTCTGTTTCAATCTTCGATGTATTTGATTGTGTTGTGCCATTTTGCATCATAACTGGTTTTTTAGTTTTCTGTGATATCTTGACTGTTTCGCCATTTGATTTTGACGTATCTGTTGCTTGTCGGGATGTACTGAAGTATTTCTTTTTTTTAACTACAAAACCTTTACTCCATTGACTATTTCTGCGTCTTACACGATTCTTATCTTTCACACTGACCAACTGTGATGCAGATTTCTTTACAACCTGAGTTACCTCTTCTGTGACTGTTTTACATGAAGATGAAGTTTGTTCCGGTGAGACAGACTTAATTCTTTCTTCTGCCTCTTTCTTCCGATTTCTCATCTTTTCTGCAAACAGAGTATTAGTATTCTTCTTTTTAGACAATGATGATTTTGTACTTTCAGCCATTGAATGCTCTGCAGTTTCAACACTATGGATATTTGGTTCCAGTGCCTCAGAAACTAATGGCTCTGTTTCAGTTGGTACTTCAGGATATTCACCCGACATGTTTATTGATGATTTTTATACAGTCAAACAGCTCGTTTCATCCAAATGCAGCTCAATCCTCTGTGTTTATAACAACCTGTAAAATTTATAATTAATGTAATGGAGAAAAATAAAGAAGGAATTAAGTGCCTCATATTCAAAGACACTAATAAATAGTTAATATTATTTTCAGAGTTTGTTTGTTATTCTTAGATTCTTAAAAAAAAAAAAAAAAAAAAAAATCATAAATCATTAAGAAAATGGGATTTATAATTTCTGTCATAATAAAGAGTGCTTGATTTCTTTTTTTGATTGAGCATAAAAATAATAACAATTGATTTTTTTGTAGCTACTACTTTTACTAGTTAAGATTGTTTATTCTTGGATTCAAAATGGTTATTTTCATATAAAAGTTGTATGCCCTTGGTGGAAATGTTACTTTTAGTTATAGTAAGATAAAGTACGTTAGCAAAACAAGATACAAATCAGAAAGTCAGATTAGGGGTCAAATCGAAATCCACTATATAACCTAATAAAAAATAGGTAATAAAATTTGTTTCTTCTCAAAAAGAAAGTAAAATAAACAAAAGTAATATTTTATTTATTCATACATGTGAAGTTAAAACAAAAATTTATTTCATACACTCAATAAATAATAACAGTACCGAGTAGGTCCTTTGGACTCAAACAATGTAACGTTAAAAAGAAAGCATTAGTGTAAGAAATGTATGGTAAATGTATGATCTTAAAATATTTCCATTTTTGAACTATAATTTAACAATTTAAGATTTTTTTTTTTTAATAACTACTTTTACTTAACCTTGTAGGTCTCATATTATATCCCTAAAAATAGATGTATAAAACTTCGCGTCTACTATGTTATTCTACCATATAAATGAAAGTCGTGCCATAAACCTTGGAAAAGAAGCTTATTATTATTATTATTATTTATTTATTTACTTATTTATTATCAAATATATTATTAAAATATTTCAAAATTAAAAATTAAAGTTGTGAAAAATAAATATTTTTGTGATTATTATTTAATCAAAAAGCAAAAGCTCCCTTATTGGGCTAGTAAGTTACATTTTTTTCTATGCCCTGGTAGCACAAGGACAGATTCGGAAGCAGAAAACAGGAATTCTGGCACAAATCTGATGCAAAGATGACAGAATTGCGCCAGAATTGCTGTTTTCTGCTTCCTTTGTGCTACTAGGGCCACTTTGCGCCACTTTGTGCTACTAGGGTGTTTATACAAAATTTGTACTTTTATCCTAATAGAGAATATGAATTTTAGAAAACCACTAAGATACTCATAAATTTACAGTTTTTAGGTTAGGAAAGAAGGTTTCTGTTGTGATCAGTTTTAAAGTCCTTTCATTCATTCTTTATATACATCCATTAAGTGTTTACTAGTAATCTAAAAGGGATTGAAAATCATTCAAAATGAACAAAATCAGAACAAAATGTATAAAAATTCATACGTTTCATCATGTATTAATCCTGCGTAATCCTTTTTACTCCTTACTTTGCCCATTTCGAATGCTTTTGAATCCTAAAATACTTGTTAGGTTACTTTCATATGCAATTGAAACTCCGAACTCTGTATCTTTTAATACTGTAATTAATTAATATTGATCATTGGTAAAAAGACAAATTTTGAATAAATACGTATGAAAAACACTAGGCTAGAATTCTATAGTTATATATGACTTTTTATTCTTATCCATGAAAATTTAATAATTGTCCATAAAAAGCTGTACATGGTGTAGAACCTTGTAATAACAGAATGTACAGCTGTGATTTTGATTTAATACAGATGGTTATATATTTGAAATCTTTTTAAAACGTCTAATTATAGTACATTAAGATTAAAATGCTTTATTTTTTGGTTTTATTCAATGAATACACATTATATATATTTGTACATTATATCAAGTATCTACCACGCAAAAATAACTTCTGCAAAATATAAAATAATTTGTTGTATTCACCATTTTTAAGCAATGATTAACTATAAATATCTCACTATTAATTGCTAATAAACACCATAACATTAAAAATCAATTAAGAGATTCATTTATGTTTCTGTATTTTTATCCTTAAATAAAAAAATCATTTTTTTTTAGCTTTCAAAATAAACATAAAAATGGATACTGTTGTGAACAAAAAAACTTATTTCAATGATTGTGAATCACAAGATATTGGGTGTGGCAAAAGTCAGATTATCATACCGTGACTTCATCCATAACATCAACTAATAATACTAATTTTGTTGATGAAATTTCAGTAACTTTCGACACATTTTAATTTGTTCGAGTAAAAAGATATCGAAAGAAAAACTATGTAACAGATTGAAAGGTATAAGAAATAAACATATAACAAACATGACAATTAATGAAATTAAAAATAAAAAACAGAAGAATACCCGTCTATCTATTGATATGAAAAAAATAGAAAACTTCATAAATACACGTTAAATTCCTTATGTAAATAAAAACTTTTCATAGCCACAAAATAAAAAAATTCTAATATTTCTGAAAAAACAAGACAAATATCAGTAACGGCTTGAACGAAACATATCAATCTATGACAGCAGTTAGATCGATATAATTCAGAGAATATATGATAAGAGAAAATAGAGATCGATAAATGAAATTGAATTGGAGATTTCATTTGAAACACAAGCACAAAATTTTATTTTGAACTTCTATTTAAAAAGACGGCTGAGAAAAACACGAGACTTATTAAAAAATAATATCAACTAAAACAAAACGCATATCCTTACGTCACATTTAAGGGCAAAGTGAATAGGTTGTTGAGGAACATCTCGAGGTAGACCACGAAGAAACGGCGCACCCAAAGCATACATTTCTTCTCTAGGAATCGAAATCTACGAGAACGATTTCGCGCCCAGTAGTTCTATCGGTTCTATCCAAAATACTAAAATTGAGAATTTGACAAGGACCGAACAATCAAGCAACATGAATTTACTGAATTCCGTTCCGACAATGGCGTCAAACAAAACTGCGAAACCGCAAACATCGCATTAAAAATTGTCTCGGTTTGAAAAATGTCCGGCAATTTACAAACAGGGGAGGACTCGCCGGGTTAGATATTACAACCACAAACGACATCGGCGTTTCCGACAGCGATGAAAAGTCAATTGACATACAAAAGTGAAAGTACTTTCAAAAATAATACGTGCGAGTTGTCGAAATGCTAATAAATTCAAAGCTAACCTCGTCCGTCTCCATAGTTGTCGAGTTTCAATCCATCGAAATTCTCACTGATACTTTGCTATATCGAAATATTCGTCGGTGATAACAAAAATCCGTTACGCACTTTCACGCACTGCTTAATGAAAGTATTTATAATTTCAATCAGCATCACAAAAACTCCGCGTGCGGTGAATGGCGACCATTTTTTGACTTTGTTGGGACTTTTACCTTTTCTACCGCATAAACGTAGACCGCGGTGGAACACTGAAGATTACTGACAGTCTCACAAGCACAGGAGCAAGAGGCCAAGAAGTATACTACATGTAGTACGATATATACGTATCCCAATAAACATGTATCTTTATCATTGTTCGTTTTGCAATACCTGGACTACTCCGAATCGATCCTTTTTCAATATAGATATACAAATAACATTGGCAACCTAACCTAACCTTTGATTTAGAGCGATTTGGAGCGACTCCGAGTCGCTCCCATGATAGAGGATTAGGAAAAGCCCAATAAACACGCTTGACTATTGCTTATCTGCCCGGTAAACTAGAGCCTTGCAAGCGACCCGGCGCGTCCCAGGTGGTGGATAGGGGAAAGGCTGTTTGCTTGGTCGAAACTTTATGTGCCCCGCGGACCAAGCACAGTGTACGACGTACACACCCAGATGGTATGGTGGGACAACATAAGCCAAAGCCTGAAAAATCGGGTGGGTAAACCCGATCTCTAGTATGTGGACTCCGGATACCGGGCGACCTCCGGTTTCAATTAGCCTTACCGTCGCATTAGGGCTGCGGTGGAATGACCTTTTATGGACCATCATTACTCGTGGGAATTATATGGACCCAATTAATACAAACAATAATTTAAACAACAATGGCAAATCGGAAGAGGTCGAACGACCCCAAACCGATGTCAAAACTACTGGGGTTGCCTCAGGCGCCGAACGGCCCCAGGCAACCTCAACCAATTCGGAACAAAGAGACCGTGGGTCCCCGTGCTCCGAACTCAATGTCGAAGCAGAGCTAGCCGCTTTAGGTATCTCCAGTGACATTGATGACTCGGCCAGTATGACCTTTGACCTATCACAGGGCCAAAGCACGGTCCAAGAGGTAGCAAGTACCCCACTGGACAAAAAGAGGATGAGGTTGTCCTCTTAAAAAAAAAAAAGAAGTTCAAATGGCACCTTGAGCAGGGTAAGAGCGTGGAGGAAGCCCTAACCCTGAGTGAAGAGAAGATGCCACCCCGGGAAAAAGTAGATCAGCCAAGGGGGCCTCAAGAGAGTAAGATCAGAGGATGCAACATGCAGCATGCTTTCAAAAAACCTGTTGGCGGCAACTCTCCAAGTAGAACGGCCACAGGACCCGGAAGAAGCTACTCGCAGGTAGCGGGGGGCGTTCGGATGGGACTTTTGCCCGGGGACTACCCTCAGACTATCTGGAGTTCCG
>JAPYZR010002346.1:0-52242 GCA_030522945.1 Trichopria nigra
TATATATATATATATATATATATATATATATATATATATATATATATATATATATATAGCAAATACTACGAATCATTGAATTTTTCCCCTAATTAACCTTAGACAGCCTAAGTCACAAAACTTAATAAAATTACAATATAACAAAACAGCTTTTAACTTGATTGCTAATTCTAGAAAGCACGTTATATTTCTCGTCGACATCACCAACATTAGTAATCAGACCCTTCAACAAATTTTGTACCGCGTATGCAGGGTTTGCTTGATCAAGAAACGCAAATACCACATATTTAATGAAATTACGAAGGAGGATTTTCGTTAAAGAACGAAGAATCCACATCAAAACAATATAATAACGTTGATTTGAACGAAGCCGGAGTTTATGGTCTCGTGCACATTCCCGGCCCTGATTGAAGTGACGCACCATTCCGTTGTAATAATAAAAGTATTCCATAGCAATCCACTTAATTGAGTTAATTTAATATTAATCTAAGAGACGAAAGAACAAAGGCCGGGGAAGAATGGGTGCGACGGATATAGACTATAGACGCGGTCGAGATCTCCAAAGGCAAGTCGCACGTGGGCGTTTGCAAAGCATACGGACAATACGCTTGAAAGTGAATACTGGTATCCGATTTCAAGTAGGTATATACTCTCATCTCTAGTTGTTCAAAGTGTGCCTAGGATGGCAAGCAGCTAATTGGCAGGTTTCCTCGAGAGAAGATGTTATAGTGTTATAAACACAAACGCATACCGAAAGTCTGCGTTATTGAAGTTGCCTGTCAATCTGCTTTGAAAAGCTCCAAACTCGTGTAACTGGCAAGAAAATTTTATCAGCACATTTGTAAGCTCTTTCAGTTTGCGTATCGTTCTTGATCGAAAATTGAATGAAGATAATTGCAGTTTTTAGGATGATTATACTTGATTTTTAATGAACAAAGAAACACTGAAAATGTTTGTGTCTCAAAAGCATATTTTTAGACTTAATTAAAACCATCTTAATTAAATATGAAACATTTTTGATAATTCGAAAGAATTCGTGAATATATAATGAATATATAAGTATTGTAGTACTATTAAAGAATATACTAATTCCGTGGACTCACGAGGTAGAGCGTGAGTGATTACAATTGATCTAAGCGCTTATACGTTTAAAAGCCATATTTTTTATGGTCCACGTCATTATTTTAGCAGGCAATGTATAGAATCGAAAGACTAAAATTTCATATTATTGCACATTGGATGTGCTTTCCATTTTTTTTTTGCGATGCACAAGCACAAGCCTCTGTCATTAGCCATTGTTTCTAGCTATTACTTTCAATTATACCATACCTCGAAAAGGGCAAGCTTCAAAGAATAATCCAAAAACCGATATTATCACCCTCTTTCACGATAAATGAGGGCGACGCCAATCAGAGAGCGGGATTCCTATATCTGCCATGATTTCTCATAACTTCCATTTAGCATCGTTATCCAGCAAAAAGTATCATAAAATAAACGTAAAGATAGGAGTATTTAATTCCCAAATGACTTTTTAAAGGCCTCAAAGTCCCTTTTGCATGCGTAAATAATCCGTCAAAAGAATTTAAATGCTCAAGTCTTTTTCACTGGTCTCATTTCAACTATTTCCCGCGTGCACCGGTTCTCTCGGAAGGAAATACCTACATGTAGAATGCGCATATACGTATATAACGATGAGTGAGGTCTAACATCAAAAAATGGTAAAAAGCGGATATGTAAACTCGGATTTAAGAATGCGGTCAGCCCCGGTACCCCGCGCTCACGAGTCGTTAGTCCAGCGCAAACGGCAAAACGTAAAAAAAGAAAAAAGAATCGAGAGATCCGCCGTCTCGCGGTTAATGAACGGGGCACAACGGTTTCGGTGACCTAGAGAGCCGAAGAGCCATTTAGGAACGGCGAAAACGGGGGATGGATTTGCATTTTTTCTCATTTAAATCCCAAGCCGGAACAACGTTCGTTCGTGTCAGGAAGCGATACGGAGGACGTCCCTTTAAATTGCGTCCCTTGAATGTGCCTCCACTTCGGTGTACCTCTTTCTTTAACGTATATAATCCCGCATTCACGTATAGATGTTGAAGACAATGTATCTCCTACTGTCGTTCTCTCTTGACGACAAGAAGAAAAGAAGGCATCGAAAGGAAAACAAGAATAATATGTAAGAGCGACGCAGCGCGGAAGAGAAGATCAGACAGCTGCCGGGCGATTCCGTATTCGAGTTTTTGCAAAGAGACCGAGAAGTCCAACGTACATCGGCGAAATTGTTGATCGGAGCCGAGGAAGGAGCGGTGATTGGCCAGGACCCCCGACACTTTTTCCCGGAAATTCCGGAGGCGCTTGACCATTGGACGGCGGCGCTCGTCGCGAGTAATTCGCGACCTGCTGGGGGTCCTGTTTTGATTATCGAGGGGCTATCGTGGACCCCCCGGCAGCTTGGACCGAATGTTTTGTGTGCAGGCTACCCTGCGAAGGGAGTAATGGGCTGGGGATCGCGGCTTGCAACAAAGGTCGCCCGACGGGTTTCACTGTGAGAAGATACGTTGTAGACGCGATACGAGATTGCGATACTCGAGTCGCTGCCCGGGAACCTGTTCCGGCCCCCCTGCGAAGGGCCACGTTCGTTGACGAGTTTCCCTCTCACCTTTCCTCTATACCTTCATCTCTTCCCTCCAGGAAGATGCGCCGGTAATGGGTTATTTAAATGCCGGCGTTACGAAGGATCTTTTTAAAAATCGGGCCATATGTAGGGCAAACGTGACGTTCGAATTCTCACGGAAATTAAATTGAAATATAAATAAAGAACAAGTTTCTTTAGTGTCTTTGAATATTGCACGTTGTTACTTTTCAGCAATTGCTTTCGGGGTCATGACTGTTGCTCATTTATTTCAAAGAATCGATATCATCATTTCACCACGCACTTTTTAAGGTATTAGTTTCGCGTAAGCAGATTATGGTATGGCTAATGTTTTAGGTACATTTTAACGAAAAAGTGCCGAAATGTAGGTCCAAGATTTTTTGAAGAGTAACATAAATGTCGATAAAATTAAATATACGTCTTTTATTAAACATTTTCATAGAAACATTTTTAATTTTGCAAAATCCATAAAATATGATCTTTATTTTTATATAAAGTACAAAAAGCGGAAACTAAAAGCGAAAACCGATAATCCGAAAATTTAATCTACTCCCTGGACGGATACATATTACTACGTCATAAATTATACCATGCTACCATAAATATAAACTCGATAAAAATGTTCTCTTTTCTTTCACACTCTTAACTACAATTTTTGTTGAAAGTAACATGTATCACATAGGCATTATTTTTGAAAAGCGGTTTTAGCAACGGTTCCTTTGAAATCTACATTCGGCAGAATCACATGACGATGGATATTTTTGTTCCCATATCTATTCAATTGGTATGTTTTCAAGCATAGAATATTTGTTCATATGGTATATGATTTTGTGCAATCATCTGAATAATACTTAATAAAATATTACTGAATGCTTTTAAGTGCAAGAACTTCTTATTAAAGTAATAAATGAACATTTTTTCGAACTTAATAAAAAGGTTCTGAAAATTTTGATTTTCGGTAACCTACGTCACATTTCATTTTGTCCATAATACGACTTATTTATATGAAATCATTTTATTTGAATGTGCAATTGAAACTTTCCATAAACGCAGTTAATTATGATGGATGATTCGTCATGTAACTAATCAGCGAATCGAAGAGCATTTTTGTTTTCGTGCCTCAGCAAATTACCAGCAGCTTCAATAAATAATTCTTCAACGCGGCTTTACATAAATTGGACACTATTGTCAGTATAACCAGTATCAAATATATGTTTTAATGATTTTCGAATATTGCAGTGTACGGATTAAATGGTTCTTGAATTATTTAAAAACTCAAATAATATGTTAACGTCTAAATAAATGGTGCAAATCCACGTTTCATTATCATTTTACGTTTTACATTTCATTAATGTTGTATCAATGTAGCCTTGAATTTATACCGGCTGAGTGTGAGCGAACGGAATATAGGAAAATTCACGTTAATGCTGCGCAACGTTCTTGATTGGCCCCTTCCAATATAATATCACGTGCTAGTTGTTATTTGAATGCAGATGATTAAAGAAAAACCAAGGATTGTTCAAATCAAATTAAATAAAAAAGCAATGAGCTTAATAATAAAATAATTGATTTATTTCGACAAAATAGCTGCTATTAAATAATGACCCGAGTGGGGAACTTTATATTTTCACTCCCATAACCTGCTATGGAGTTTAGCTCACAGAGCGAAAAACGGACATTACTGTCGTGTAATAATGGGCAAACGATTTAAGGTTCGCTACGTGGATCATTATTCAATGAGATCTACACATTTTACGGAAATAACTTAATTATTTTATTCTATAGCTTATTGTTTTTATTTATATGATTTTAGTGATTCGGCAAGCAATCTAACAATGGAAAGGACTAATTAGAAATGCTGTAGCTTTAACGTTGCCTTTCCTATGTATCGTTCCTTCGCACTCACCCGGTATGCTACAATCTTCAACAACTCATTTGTTATTGTTATCGTCCTTAAGATCGTTAATTATTCGATACATATTTACAGAAATATAACATATTTGTAAGCTTCGAGTAAGGTAACTGCAATAGAGAATGACAGTAATAAAGAAAGAACGAATAAAAAAATTGTTTCACATATCAGATAGGGGTATCCGCAGAGGTAGAACTCATAGAAACCGGCTGTTAAGTTTAAAGTAAGAAAACTCTAAAAATACTAAAAATATATATCTAAAACTTTGTTAGACTTGTTTCATCTTATATTTTTCATAAATAAAGTAACCAAAAATTCCGTCAGTCAATTAGCGTTTATTATCCCGAAAGAATATTGACTTAATGTAAATTCGTACACATAGACACGTACGTACGTACAACAGTCTGAATTTCATTTCAGACAATAACTAACTTTCACTGGAAATGTGAGCTTCTTACTGATTTTAAAGTAAGTTAAGAATTAAATTTCAGTCCAAAAATAAAATGAGTTTCCAACTTTTGCGACGGGCTATATAGTTTCCTGCGTTCGCGGACTAATTGTAGTCACATCTTAAAATAAGCCTTTTTTTATCTAAATTAAAAAATTCTTTTTCTTACAATAATAAATTCATCGTTCATGATTTGTGTACTAAATATAATTAATAATTTGTACATGTCATTTTTATGCATTCAAATGTGTTCTTATATGTAGAGTCATAAAAGAATCAATTCGAATACGAATTCACACGGAGTAAAACATTAGCTGCAATTAATCCATAATTAGGTATCTTTATAATGACAATTTTATGCATTGAAACATTTCCATTATTGAGTTTTAAATTCATCACGGATTCTATACGTCTTGTCTTCTTTTTTTCTGCTTGGTTTTGAAAGAAAATATAAATGTTAATTATAATTTAAAATTTAAATATTTATCATCAAATTGTAATAAAAAACAATGACTTCTACTACATTACGGCACAATGAGAAATAACATTTTATAATTTTATCCGTAATGTGACATCTTTTATCTCTTAAATTTTGTATTTCTTACTAAGAAAAACAATTTTTATCACTTGAATAATCATAAAATAGAAATATCATAAAATATTATATTCAAAGAGATCTAAACAAAATTAAACAATTCATCTCATTTGAACTAATGAAATCAAATATTAGATCTAATTAAAATACTACGTTCGATCATTTTGACGAAATCAAAGATCTCCTCATAATAAGATCACAAGTCAACAAGAACAATCTTATAAAAGTTAGAAGATCATCAGAGTTGAATCAATATTAATCTGAATACTTTTGAGAGCAACTATTAACGATTGTAGAAATGGATTTCGGTTTGGTAAATTAGGAGTGTTGCGGACGTTTAATAGCTATACTGCACCTTGTAATGTGATTTATAACTTCTAGTATTCAATTAGTAACGATGTGCCTCGCAAGTGGCGAAAGTATATATATATATATGTATGTATCTATACGGACACAGGTTACGACTTCATACCTTTAAGGGAAGTGTTGATATGTGTACGTTTGAATGAACTCTCGCGCGTACAATCACCACTTTCAGTATCATTGAATGTTCTCGTCCGAATAATTAAGATTTTACTGTAAAAGTAGTAATTTCAACTATTAAACTAGACAAACATTTCAACCGAAAATAACCAACAATATATGTGAATATTATAAGTTGAATTACTATGGTGATATTTTCATATAAGTGAAAGAATTTTTGTTATTTATATATATATATATGTCGATATATTTGACGACGTCTAAATACTATTAATCAATGTAGTGCCGTGTTTGACCATTACTATACTAAGATTTTCACATTTTGCTATAATAAATACAGGAAAAATTATCTACAATGCCTAAACTTTTACTAAATACAATTGTAGTAAAATATTAGCACAATAATGAATTGACAAATTGCAGTTGTGGATATGTGTGTCTGTAAATTCACTTATACTAATTTACATTTGCAAATAGTAATTACTATATGAATATTTAATTAATTATACTGTTCTCGTAATATCATACGTTATAGTAATTTTCATACGGTTACATATTAGTATACATAGTATACACACTTATGAAAATTAATAAATTAATGCCACACACGCGCGTGTGTGATTCTATATGGTCAAATTAACATTAGTTTTTCCTAATACAAAAAACTATATCTTACAAACTTACGACACTGTCAACGTTTACAATACTACGTTTCTGTTACATTTCGGCCATTAAGTTTTTAACTCTTTTATATTTTACGTTTTATTTTCTCAAACATAGGGATCTCGTTATACGTATATGGGTATGCTGTTGATTTGCACGCAGTTTATATTGAAATATTCGAAATGTTTTGAGGATTAAAATCTACTGTAGGGCCATCAATTTTTAGGGCGATGATTAAAAAAAAAAACATGATTAAACATTGCGATAATATCTTCTTTTCCCAATATACTTCTGAAAAAAATCACTTTATTTCTCTAAGATATACGGATAATGAATTGCATTTTGAAATAATTAACGGCAATAACTGGTATGACCTGAAATTACTTCCGGCGTACATTCATGTAATATAAAACGTGTTTAAATAAGTATTTTTAATATACAGTATAATTTTAATAACATGTCTCGAGGTAAATATATAAATATGTTGTAAATCGAATATTTTGTTCGTAGCTTATTTTCTCGCTATAAGAAATATGTTTCAATGTTTTTTTTTTTTTTTTTTTATAAAAAGTACTTTTCATGAATGTATCCGATTCATTCCTTTCAATTATTTCCTTCTATATTCGTACAAAAGATGTACGAAGAAGTTTGATAGAATATATTAAACTTTTAAATTATTTTTGCGAAATAAATGAAATGAAAAACGAAATGAAAAATATTTGTTATTGAATGTTTACTTGCTTTTTGAACTAATTATGAAGACCCCCCAAAAAACGTTTTCATGTAAAAAAATTCGTCAAGTTCTTATTATGCCTAAAAGAGTACTCAAAACTCGTCCTAGTTTCGCACATTATTCGTCAAATGTTCGTACATAATTCGTCCAATAAAGGGAATTTTACGTACGAATTTGGTCCATTATACGTCCATTGACGTACATAGACGTCTACTGGATTTTCATCCGGATGAATATTGGACGAATGTGACCGAAAAAGGATAAATCATATGTTACCTCATTTCAGATCTAAGCAAATAAAACCAGTTCCATAATATTATGTACTGATAAGCAGCGACATCTGCATCTACATTATGAGACTGGAAAAAATTCTGATGAATTTTGGTGAAAACATACGAGACTGGTACAATTAGATCTCATCAAATCAAATCAAGTATTATGTTCTGACATAAGGGACGACTATATATAGCTCTATAAAACTAAGTATTAATTACCGGGAATATTTGATTACATAGCTCTATCTCTGATGGGCGATCCTATTCCATGTAAATATCGAGATGATTAATTTCGAAGCGTTTCTTTTCATTCGTTCGTTTATTTCTCAGTCCCGTAACTTTATATCATTCACTTGTGTTCTGCCTGACAATATGAACCCAACCGATTCCGCTATTTAAAACAAACTGTACAGTTTTTGTCCGGCCGCGCGCGATTACAGCGACAGAGACAGATAACGAGGATGAGTCGATGAAAGAGGAAAGCGGCAGGTAGGGGGTGCAGAACGGCAGGATGTAAAAGGTCGGGTGAAACCACCGAGCGGTGAATACCTACAGGTTTACTCACAACGTTTAATTAATGCTCGAATACTGGTGTGGCTTCGTTTTGCCCGCATTGAATTTTCCCTGCTTCATGGGCACCGTCCTTGGCTCGGGATGGGCTACTGGGCGCGATGGAAATTTCGAGAAACCACACAAAACTGGTAGTTCCGTGTAGCGAACCTAACTCGGTTTACTCCTTCATGAGAGAATGTTTGATTTCGAATATTTTTCAACTTTCGCGCATTAATCTCTTACGGATATTGTGAGCACAAAAACGCCGCATTCCACACCACGGTATTTAGTGTCGGCGAATTGAAAATTTCAAAATATCTCATCCCTGCACGAAGAACGAAAACAGAATTTTATGCAGCAAGTGCCTTATTTAACGATACAATTAACGTAGAGTCTTCTTTTTTAAAAACTAATATTATAATTCCCATCAAAATATTTTCATGAAACTCTACTCTTTATTTTAAATGTACCTCAATGTAATGTAAAAGTTGTAATCTCTGTGGTATAATTCTAATTCACTACTAATTTTATTAGACTGTCAAGGGATACGTTGCACCTGGAAACAGCGTGGATCACACTGGAATTTTGAGAATATATGTATCGCGAGCCAATTTGGTGTTGTGAGATGAGTAACCTCTCAATTTCTGCGCACTTCCTGCCTCGCATCTTCATCAAACGTCAAGATTGCTATTTGCTTAGAAGGAAAATCGAGGTTAAAGGGAAAAATTTGATTATAGTCTAGTTGGAAATTCCTTCAGCTACATTTTCTATCCATGCCCCAGGTTATATACAAAGGGAAAACTCAAAAAGTGGTTGGCACGCTGCCTTGTTAACAAGAAAATTTCTACCAGTTTATAGTCCGAACTCCGTTTGTTTAGCGCATAAAGCGACGAATGTTGACCGTATTAAAAAATCAAATCAATTCTAGTTAGAATAATATTCGAATTTCGTAAGCATTCATCTTTTAAACGTCCATCTACACATCACAATATATGCTCATCCGAAACGAAAGTAACGGGGGCAATTAGCCAGTCATACGAACCCATCACTAATCTTGCGGCAAGAGGGAAATGTTAGAGGGACTTTCATCTTCCATGCGGAAAGTTCGTCCACTGTATATCAAAAGTCTCGTGTGGAATCGATCGGTTGACACTTCGTTAGGTTGCGGCTATCATTTCATTAGCATGCTCTTCCCATGCTCACTGTTTTATTCTGTAGGGTAGGGCGGAGCCGAAAGGGCGGCGTACGGGACAAGTTTTCTAAATGGGATTTCAAGTCGTTTAGATGCACTGCGATTGCGTAAATGAAATTATTGGTTATGTTTATGTATAAGTTAGAACGGGAAAAGATCCATGCAGCCCTGCTCTCCCCTATTTCATTTCTTCTCTTCGCGTTTGACCTTTAGAAAAAGCGAATGCATCGCCGCGGGTCACAATTTCAAATTTTACGAGGGGATGTGGACGGAAAGGAAACGTCGGATTTTACATGGAAGAAATCAAGAACGTTTGCATAGACACCCATATTTTCCGAAGAGGAATTTAGGACGGAAATTCGTAGCGATAAAATTATTAATAAAATATCAATAAATTATGCAACGCTGTTTTCTAAACAAACGCATAAGACGAAAAATATCGCGAAAAGTCGCTTATAAAAGAGGCGAGATACCAGATCGATGGAATTTCCGTGCAGCAGCGCACCTCGAATATCCCGAATAACTAAAAGTCTTTATAAACTTTGGTACTCGATTTCGGAGCGATTTCGAGAAACTTCCGCGACAAGAAAGAAAATTAATCAAGCGCAATGAAAGCCCCTGAATCGTCATAATACCCATTTCTGATCTTTTTACGGAAGAATGAGTGGGAGAGGAATCAAAAACCGTGGAGTATCATCTCTAGACCGCGCGGATAAGTCTTAGAAATCGCATATCTGCTGCCTTGCAAAAGACCGGCATCAGCGTTCACTGCTCTTGGCGCTTCTTTTACATTAAAGCTGACCATTCGCCAACCTCTTAATCAAATTGAGAATTCTCTTTGATGCGCGTATCACCAAGTTTTCATTTCTTAAAGTACTACACGCATATATATATATATTTTTTTTTCTAGCCAATTCTACAAAAAAATCTCTTAGCAAACTTAATATTATTAATGGAGTAATCTATTTATGAACTATTAGCTGATAAAACTTTGGAACGAAATGTAAGATCATTTCGTTATATATCTGCAGATAGCAATGTCATGACGTATGCTTCATCCGTGACCTTCTACAGATAGTTCCTTGCCTTTCATTTTTGATAATTCGTTTTGATAATCCACTATCAAGAGCAAGCCCGAAAGAATGATACTATGTCATTGAACAACTATCCGTTTCATTCTCAACGATGACAACAACGTTCATTTTTTCGAATATTCATATGCCCATCATCGAAATAAATCGCACATGACTGATAGACGGATAGATTATGCACGAATGAATAGACAAGTTACCTTAGGTTAAGGAAGCTAATTCATTGACATGGATCACTGAAAACCCTATAGGACGCCTTTTATTGCGGTCATGCTACTTTGCAAATTTGCATGCACTCACCTGCGTATGATTCCAGACTTTAGGTTTAGGACTAGATCTAGCGGGAGGCGAAGCATTACTGTTCCCGGCATTGGCTGCAGCGGTGGAACCCGATGTATTGGACTTGGCGGATGGCTTTCCAGTTTTCTGACTGGTGTTGTTAGTGGCAACTGAAGTCGTTGTTTGCTGCTGCTGAATGGTGATTTGTTGCTGCTGCTGTTGCTGCTGTTGCTGCGTTTGTTGCATGATCTGCTGAATGAGCTCCAGTTGCTGCTTGGTGAGGCCGTCGTTGTTTGCACCCGGGCTTGTAGCGTTCTGACAAAAGAGAAATTATAGTTTTCATGTTAGAATAATTTGACTTTCTCATTTTACAGTGAAAAGCTTACGGTGAAAAAGAGTTTCAATAAATTGTGTTTTACCGCGATATATCTTTCAAACTGCCGATGAACATAAATGACCGTGGCTGGGGGGAAAAGGACGTTAACCACGAGAAACCTTAAATACCTCAATGAAGGATTGACCAAAACAGGGAAATACCGTCGCGCACGAAATGCGCCAAGAAACTAAACAGCAAAGTATTGAATATCGGGCACAATGGCGGAATAAAGGGTTTCGTTCGTCCAAGAAAGAAAGTAAATGGTTCTCTTATTGAGAGCCTGTATAGTACAACTATGTTCTATGGCGGCGCTTATTCGCTTTTCACAGGCAATCGTTCCGCCTGGTTGCCTAAATCGCTCCTGAATTCGAGATTCGTCGGCAAAGCCTCATTGTCGCATAAAGGGTCTCGCGCCTTGTCGTCGTCGTCATAATCGTCGCCGACGAGGAGTAGGAAACTTTTGTGAAAACCGTCGACGCTGCGATGCTTCTCGTTGGTTAAATGCAGCCCAGCAGCACGAACTTGCCGTCGAGGTAAGCGAGGCACGGTTTTCCGCTTCGGTTGCTTCTGCAGCGGCTGTGCGCTTCTTGCTTTGCTCTGTTTCGTTCTTAGTTTTCGTTCGTTTCCACCTCCCCTCGACCCCTCCTTCTCTCTCTCTCAGTACGTACCCGGAGCACTGATCTAAGATCAATGGTATAAACTATTTTCCATTCCACTTTCCTGCCATGGTATTCGCGCAGGATGCCTTGAACTCCAGACGCGAACGGGAAGCGCGCGCGAAAAGGTACAACTCTCGACTTTAGCGTTTGAGGTCATCCAGAAATGTCTGCAGTTGCGCGAACATATATCTCGGGCACGTTTTCTCCGATAGAAACTTTTTACACCCACGTAACCACCGCCCTCGAGCCGATTGCGGAGAAAACTTTTCGTTATGGGATCTTCCGCGAATCCCTATCCGACATTGAAATTAATTATATAATACTCGCTCGGAATGGAAAAATACCGAATACAGGTGTACCTTGTGTTGTCAATGTTAATGCGTAATCTGAATCTGTGTATATAATTATCATTTTGTTGAATTCTCATTTTATATCGCAAAGGATGAATACGCCATCTATTAAAGCGTGGTTAAATGTGTCATCGATTTTATGTCAGTTCATCTTTCGTCATTTCAGCTTCCCTCATTTCACCTTTTCGAAGGGTGAAGTGTCCTGGAAGGTGAAATAGGCCCTACTACGACCTACATTAAATTTAATATGGACCTACATTGTATTGCCATATTACGCCTAGAGACCACAACCATATTAGGTCGCCAAAGTACGTTAATTGTACATGTCCAATCGGCTGCCCGACGTTAGACTAATAAGAACCTTGATTTTCATAGAACCTGCAAGCCCACCGAGAGTCGTCTAGATTTAATTGAAACCTACAAAAAACATCAAATAGACATTGCGAGATAGAACAGGTACAGTAATGAGTGGTAAATATTAAACCACCAGTTGCAAATAATTCATTTTCGTACATTTTCCCATTTTTCCATTTAAAGCTTCTCAAATACAGAACGAATTTTTTTTTTTTTTTTCAGCACTTTGACTTTTGCTGTTCATCACAAAACATACTTTTTTAAATAAAATTCCCCGTGGTTGTAAATACGGCTACGGTATCTCGATTTCCAAATTTATTCCATATTTGTAAAAAAGGAAAAAAAAAAAACAAAAAATACATTTCCATGCCCATCAAACACGTCTACGAGGACGCAACAATGAAATGTAGCAGGAACTAAATGAATCCTGCGGGTGGTAATCTGATATTAAATTCCGTTAAATTCGAGTAGTTTCGTGATAAATGCGACGGAATAAAAAACAATTAAGTGAGAGCAACGATTGTTTATTCGACAGAAAGGAACAAAGAGAATAACACTTTCATTAATTAACAAATGTAAAATAAAACCGGAATATTTATATAAAGAAAATCGTATTGATGATCAGTATAATATTTGGATGTTCTATTTTGAAACGCTTCGGATAATGCTTGATTCGAAAATATTAAAACAAAGGTATATTATTATACCAATAATAAACTTAATCACAATATGTTCTTCATTTATGATATTAATTCGCTACGTAAATTATATACATATAGAAATATATCGCAATTCGTGCAATTATTGTTCTACTACTGTGAATTTGTCAAATTCTCGGTATTATTATATTGGCTCCTGAAATTATTTTTATGCATCAGTTTCTTTTATGTGCCTTCTCAAAACAGCAACGGATACCGTGCTCATCAATGATTAATTATTTAATTAATATTCTAGAACAGAGCCACTCGAGTTTTACTTGAATCATGTATATAACACATTAAATCCTTGAAACATAATGTAAGCGATGATTTTAAGAAAAAAAAAACTTAAACATTTGTAAAATGCATATAGACGAATACAACACACTTCATGGGACCTAAAATAAGTGTCTAGAAAAATTCATAGAAATATTATTCTCTGTACGGAAGAATGCAGAAACTTTGCCAAACATAAATAAATATATAAGGGAAACTTGATGTAATATACAAGGTGTTCAACGAATGATGAATTTACAAAATAGCAAGATCAAAATATTTTTAGTTGGCCCTTGAAAACTGTGTAAGTATACTTGCACGAGGGGCCAACGACTAAATTAACTAACAAATTTTGGCGTTTTCCATTTTGCTTGAAACTGTGCGAAGAATCACCTTTTATACATTATTGTTAATCAGTATTTTAATACCTTAAATAAGTGAATATATGTCACTGGGAAACTGTCAAGAACTATATACATTGGCATATTTATGAGCTTATCAGGCATCTGTATATAATCTTCAAGTTATTAGCTCATTTTGTCATACATTCTTCTCTAACGTACTGTAATTAAGTGCGCCATCTTGCGGCATTTCTGAAAAGTCCGTACACTGGATCGCGATCTCGTTCGGAAGGTCAACTAGACTCCTAAAAAAAAAAAAAAAAAAATGAGCGACTACTCGCGCAATCAACCAGACGTCAGCAGACACGAACACGTATCTCCTTCAGGGAGAAAATGTGACGTTAAATCCAACCAGCTCGTAAAGTCATAGCGATAAAAAACGCTCTCGTGCAAGACGACACTCGTATATGCTTTTAGCAGAGGTGCGTTTACAAGTTCACGTGTACAATATACATATACGTAAATCCCGCACAGTACAGCCTACAAAGGGTATAATCACGCAGACTTGCGTATTCTCGCGTGCTCTCTAAATTTGAATCAGCGAAAGTCACTGCCAATCAGCGAATATACACTGATAATCAGTCCAAACCCTACCATCTCGTAGGGTTTCGGCTGCAAATCTTGCTGCGCGCATTGTAGAAATGAACTGTTTTTCGCTAATAATCAATCTGCTCAAGTGATAAAGATTGCGAGCGCTAGAAAACGAGTGGAAATTAGATAGAACGAGGAGGAGTGTGCATTGCGCGAAACAAAAATAGAAAATGGAGGAGGATCGAGAGCACGAACGAGCGACAAATAGAGCGAATGAAAGAGAAAGAGAGCAGTAAAACGAATAGAGGGACGATGAGATAGAGAGACAGAGAAAGAGGTAGCCGGGGGGAGCCAGATAGGGATATATGGCGAAAGTTGGGACTTTTTGTTTACGCGAAGGTGAATAAAATACGGTACGCGCACACTACTGCGGCCGTTCGTATAGAGCCAAGTGCACATATACTTTGTTTTATCACCCGGCCATTCTGGGGAACAGTAAGAGGGGGTAAGCGTTTTATCCTCGTCGTTTCGAACGTTATCGTCCATTTTTTTTTTTGACGAAATTCGTATTTCGGATTTTGCTGCGTCGAACCGAGAAATGGACTGGTGGCCGTTATGTTGCAGTGCGGCGTATACTATTATATGTATACTGTGTACGTTCATAAGCAAACCTTTCAACGAAATAACACAGGGGAAATTGCGGAAAACTCTGAGAATACAAATAATTTCGATCAGGGGGAAGCGCGATTACACGGGTTTCGCATAAAAAGGAGAAAGCGTTGGATTGCGCGAATACACGCGGGAGGCCCTTTGCCGGCCCGAAGTTACGTGATGTCAATTAGCTCGATAAATTTTCGTGATATTTACGTAAGATGTTTTAAAATTATCGGATGACATCTGATTAATATTACATTTATTTGAGAAATACATTACGGCATATATATATCATATACGTAAGGACAAATCCATACAAATGTTAACTTTTTTGTTACGTAGTATATATGTAGTAATGAATGAAAATAAAACCTGTTTTTTTTTATTGCGAAATATTTGTAATGTTTGTTGGATTTCTATATTAATTAAAAGTAAATACAATCTTTTAACAATACAATCATTTTTTAACTTCGTTAAAAATTATTTTGCTTCGTTCTGCTACGTTAAAACGCCGTGCAACTTATTTATTTTGTGAACAGTGAAAAAGTTAGTGAAATAAAAATACGGAAATGGCAATGTTGTATGTTCCTACTCAAGATAAAAAATCACAAAAGGTTTAAAACTTATTTTAACAAAATAAAAGATTAATTTCGTATATTAAATGAAATTGTTAATTCTAAATGACGAACGCATTGTGAATAAAAAAGCGAATAAATAGAGCTATCATCACTCGTATAAATATATATTCAATATTATGCTTGATTAAACTTCCATATTCGAAACGTGATCGTTCAACAAATATCACTTTTTACTATAGCGCATTATTAAAATAAAAAGAACAAATATATGTATATATACATATTTGTAATCTTTTCTATTCGTGATCTTAATCACTTATTCTACATTATTGAAACATAATCTCGGCATTGCTCTATTCTGCAGATGAGATGGAAAAATATAATATCCAGATCACAAACAATTATTTTTGTTCACCATATTAAATAAGCCGTTTTGAATATGTACATTTTGACTTTAGATCGAGTCCTCAAATAACTACGAGTATCGAGTTGATTCCAAATCTGATACATTAAATGTATCATACAGGCGCGCAAGTTTAGAATTGAGGATAATATATATGAGTACCATAAATAAATCGTGCATGAATGTGAATTATTACTTTGGAAGTATACACATATGAACACATACGTTCAAAGATAATGTTGGTGCTTGAAACGCCAAAAAAAAAAAAAAAATGTATTTGAGACTAAAAGTTAAAAGTTCCTGCCCATATTACACATACAATTTCGGGCATAACGGAACTGAAAATATTACATGTGATTTTTATGCATATAAAGTACGGATATAAACAGGAATTTGATGTAGTAAAAGTTATAGTTCAAATTGTTAATTACGCAGTTTGAAACTTTATTGAACGTTACATTACAGTTTTAAACTACGCATTTGCAATTTAGAATTTCGCGAACAAACATATTTAATTGCAAACTTCAATTATTTACAAATTGTTTTAAACATTTGTAGAGTCAATTTTAAGCGATCTAATGATATTATAATGATGCTTTCAGGAAAAGCTGTCGAGCAATTCGATGAGGGAATGTAATATGAAAAATGAAAGGTAATAATATTTTCATGGTTTTGTTGACTTTACCCTCGTACGCCTCTGTTTCTACTCCATCATTGTTACTGTACATCCACTTTTTGGATTATTAAATGAGTCTCAGTTCCCAGGTGTCTTCAGTCTTTATTCAAGAGTCTTTCGGATATATACATTAATACTCGTAAATAACTCGCCCCTTTGGGATAGCAATCTATAGAGCTGTAGTATTGATAGCGAGGACAATTAACGCCAAGTACCAAACGCTGATATATATATATAGTCTGCCAATGTGTTCAAAAATCGATAATACCAAAGTGCGTCATTGTAAAACATCACACGATACATTATCAGACCAATTTCTTTGAAAAAACTCATTGTATTCGTGATTGTAGCGATTTTTTTTAATTAAAGAGGTAACTGAATCTGGTTTGAAGAGGCTTCTACTTTCGATGTTACAAATTATTAGAAATGTGAGAAGAGGATCCGCACAACGCGTCGAGCAAATAATTAGGTCATAAAACAGTGCTGTAATCAGTTTTATGTTCTAATTTAACGATTATCTGCGGAAAGTTCGCAGGCGACGCATGCTGCGCTCCAAACAACGGATTGAATTGCCTATTAAAATTGAATTCGTTAATTACTACTGGGAATGCGACGGTGGAGCCTAATTTGGATCGTATCTTATTAAACCTTCGCTTTGTAATTCTCAAACCACAATTAGTCATCGGCCTAACTCGGGACGATAGTGCGACAGGACTCGATTGTAGTACGAGATTAATATATATATATATCTATGAATTGATGTCCTTTGCGCATCTCGCCATACCGTAGTACGAGTTGGCTCAAATCATTTCCGTAAAAATTTTAAAGTATGTTCAAATTCAACCTTTATAACATACCCTGCATATTTTCAAATTCTCAACAGATTTGAACATGATTGACAAATATTTAAAAAAAATATACTTTATATGTACTTTTTTAGGATTGCGTGTACTCCCTTAGAAATGAAAATTATATTTTCAATTACATTCATCGTCAAACCGACGGGTTTTATTTCATCCTTTTTTCTGCTTTTTTTTGCAAATAAAAATGCAATTTTAATTAAAATTTTCACTTCACATTTAATGATTTATTAAAATTAGTGCAACTTTTTATATCCGCCTATATGATATATCATATATGAGCCAAAGTATTTTTTAAAGATATTTTAAATTATTATATTGTGACATAATAAAAATGTAAAATATTCTCAATAATGGAAAACATAGTATTTTTCATGTTGTCAGATAACTTTTAACTTCATGTATTTTATACTTAATAAATTTGCAAAAAATAAGGTACAAGGCAAAGAGCATATAACCTTAATGTACAGCTCCAAGGTTAGAGCATATCAAACAAATAGCAAGGGTTTAAAGAATACAAATATTTTTTATAATATTTTTATAATTTTATAATTCCTTTTATAACCTGTTCAAGCACATAGAAAATAGGATAATTAAAAATGGCAGATAAGAAAACTGCGTTTGGTTCACCGAATTTCATTTGAAATATTGAATTATTTTACATAGGTTAAATAAACTTTTACATAATTCAAACCGTTATATTTTAGATCTCATAATTGGTACGTGGATGAATTTTACAACTAAAATGTGGTATTATTTCTGCCCGCTGAACCGATCGGCGTTTTCACTTGGCAATCTTTTGCATGAAGACATTTTCATACATTTATGTTTAACGTGAAGCTGTGGATCACTGTCAGTCTTTTCCAAACATTTTGAAAATCATAGTGTTTCTTGGGAAAACCTTATAATGACTCCAGAAATCACTTTCAATAATTATTATCAGAATGCTTCCGGATGAGAAATATAGCAAGAGTAAAAAAAAAACGCTGATAATAATATGTCATTAGCGTATATTGGCAAAACGATTCAAGAATGTACAGTATATAAAAAAGAAAGCATGTCAAAATCGACCTTCTGAGTGGGTTGAAGTTTAGATGATTGGTATACTTGTTGGACGAGACAAAAAGCTCATAGATTGCAAATGGAATAATTGGACTTCAAAAATCAGTTTAACGCAAAATAATAACTTCAAGAAATCAATTATTGGAATACACAAGATTGTATTCGTGTTCAAATCGATTTTCACTACATAAATAATCTATTTCGTCATTCAAGAGCTTTGTCCGATAGTCGTTTAACCGCGGCCAACTGATCGAAAAAACATCAATTCGCCGCGAACTTTCCCCCTACTGTGAAACTTGCTTAATTAAATCATCATATTTTCGTCGAGTTTTATTGCCTCGCTAAAAAATCGGTAATAACCGACAAATTATGGAGGCCAAATATCCGAGAAAGACCATATGCGTCGATAAAAAAGGCGCCCCACCACTCTCGACAGCCCGTTTATCATCGCGTGAGCGTACCGTGGCGGGTTCAGTTTATTTTTCTCACCGTTTTCGAAATATATATTCGGTAACGTACGTCGTGAATCCCTGGTGACATGTTAAGAAACCCGATTTCATGCTTCTTGTCTCAAAAGTTATCAAACGGCTCTCTGTCTGACAAATCGTCGCTCCAAGGGATACGTACACGTTTCCATCCGTCCAGACCCCTCACGCTTGATCTTCTCTCTCATCTATGTCTGTATAAAGCGCGCACTTCCTTACGTGGCTTTTTCACCACTCGTTGAAAAAAAAAATGATACGATCTCTTCCCGCCGGTCGCGTGGGTATATAGGAACTGCGGAGTGTCTCGCGTTCCGGGATTAAATTAATTAAGCTTGATTATCGCACAGGGCGTAAAAACTTCAATATTCCTTCACGACGGTTTTGCCGGCTTTTCCCTTTAGCCTACAGCTAAGGATGTGCGTGGGTGTGTCTGTGTGCGTGTGCAGCGAAAGCCAAACTTTCATCGCGACCTCCAACCTCCGACCCCTTTTAGATAGTTCTTATACTTTTAATTCGCTTAGGTGAACTCCAGCACGTCCAGGACCTAAGATGTCAGCTTATTACCGTGAAGCCAGGTGTTAAGACCTCCCCACGCTCTCACATATTTTCGCAGAATGCGTCAATTTTCATTTCAAACTTTTTCCGCGGCTGAGGCAAACCGACCCTTCACTACTCAACTAACTCCCACATGACTATATACCTGGTTCTACTGGCTGTGCGTAGCAGTGCTGTTTCCCGACGCCTATATCTATACCGCCCTTTTCCCCCTTTCTCGTCTCCTCTATTTTCACGCATTCCCTGAGTGCTGCAAAAGCACTTCGCGATAATTTGGGTTTATACTTTCCGCGCGCGCAGTTTTTCGCTAGTGTACACACTCGTTTGTTTTGCATATATATACAGACGCCATCGGCTGTCTCTAAAAATGTGATGCCCGTCAATTTTTACAGTCTCATCCGCTTAAGGGTAACGTGTTTTTACTGATCCGTCAACGGAATCCAGACTCTGCTGATTAGGATACGCAGTGGCCTCTTCTTATTTTAATAACCTCCTTTATTTTATATTTTCTCATTCCTGTATTCCAACTTTGTCCACTTGCTCGTTCCCTCATTATACTCGATCTGTATACTGTGACATCAGTTCATTGCGGAAATGAACCGAAACAGGTATAACGATATAAGAGAGATTAATGAATAAAGGAGAGGTCCTTAATATTCCTTGACCAGCTAAGTTAAAATGGGGGGGAGGCTAACACGGACAAAAATAGTAACTCCAACGAGAAAAGTTGGTTTGTCGTTAATTACCATTCTTATACTATACTTCTGCTAGTAAGAACAAGAATTCTTTTTACTTAAAGAATATTTAAATACATATTTGGAATATTTTGTAGATAAGTGTGTGCCAGATTACTACAGCGGTAAATAAATGATTAGAAAATAATATCTGATATTTACATAATCAACAACTTGGGCATGGGTACCCGTGATATTTCCTGATCTTTCCATCAACATCACGGCCAAAAGTTTTCAATTTTCACGGCTCGACCATCCAATGTGATCTATGCAATCCATGATCTATGCAACACCAGGGGCTGATCGCGATTGGCTAGTGCTTTTTAAAAGTACATCACCTTTACATTTCTAATTGGAAAAAAGAAAATAAATTAAAAAAAGTCAAACGATTGATCCATCATGTAACGAAATGCTTTCACAAATTCCGGTCTGGAAAATATGCCATAAAATCGATCACGAGCGGGCAACACCAATTTACGGGATCAAATGCTTCGAAAAAAGGACCTAATCCTGTATTTAATTTGTCTGCAAAGGTGGAAAATTCGACAAAAAAAAAAAAAAAAAAAAAAAAAAATTCCTACATCATAGCGATGTTGCGTATAGCGCACGATAATTAGCCCGGAGTTGACGGGCAGGGCAGGGAATGTCGTTTTACGAATGGTTTTTCCGTTTTCATCCTGGCTCTATACTTGTTAACTCGATACAGAAAAGTTGCTGGCCGCTTGTCGCTCCGTGGAACTTTCGAGAGATTGCGGCGCCAGAACAAACTTCGTCCGATTCCCTGCTTGTGACACCTGCACGGTATTTCTTGTAACGAACTCCCAACCTCGTAGCTGAGCCAGCGAAAACGTACCTCACGTGTGTAAGACTCGATCGCGTCATCTGCAACGTTAGCGCGGTTGCATCCGAACGTTTACCGCCGGTAAGAAAACTCGAGTAATCAGCAAGCCAATTCAGGTCTACGAGGGCAGAACCTATAAAAACCAGCTTCAGAGTCGCGAAGAAAAACGAAAAAAGAAGTTCTGCATAAGTGAAAGAGTAACAAAATTACAGGAAGAATGTATAAAAAAAAAAAACATGAAAGGCCAAGTATAAAAATATATTATTAACAAGAAAAGAAACATTACATATAAAAATGGAAAAAATACAATATCAAAAGTATTCCGGCAATCAACACCAGATGTACGTTTTCCTACCCGGTTTTTTTTTTCATTACACCTTTTAATCAATTTTCTCCGAGATTTTTCCTTCCACTTTTATTACACCGCTTCTATTTATGTGTGTTTTATTTTCCCTCCACAGAAAAGATAAGATTGAATAGTGTCGACAAAGAGCATTTCATGTCTCTACCAAATTTTACGTCGATATATATGTATACGCGCGCGCACACACACACACATATACGTGTATATATATATGTGCCCGAGCGTTCATTCCCTCTATTGCAATGTTTCAACTCTGACTTCTAGTATATACCGTGCGGGATTTGTAGATCAATCCTTGTACACGTATTTTACATGCACAAATAACGTGTGAGTCTATGCGTCACATCTACCGCAAAGCATATTAGAGCGACCATTCAAAGTAGACGGGAGACTGAGATTTCGATCTCTAATTAACTGTATTCAAATGAACACGTTACCTCGAATCTACTGGTGCAGCGTGACCTATGAAAGGGCGACAGTAGACTGCGTACTTGTATGGATCGTTACTGGACGTCCATTCCATTATTCGTTCCTCGATAACTGCAGGACATGGTTTTACACATCTGCGATAGTTCACACGTAGATCCATCGCCTTTCTATCTTTTGTACCACTATTCATTCATTTTTTTTTTTTTTTTTTTTTGTTACAACGCCGATCTATATATTGCTTACTTTGTTATTTATTTATTGCGGTAACTGTTGTGTTTTGTTGTTTGATCGAGTGCTTTCTAATCGATGAAATGGACTATTGACTATTTTATATTCTTCCATCAAACGCGCGTATTGTGAAATGACGTCAAAATATCGTCAAAATGTTGGTGGCGCGTAGAAATAACGGAATTTTGACTTCTTCTTACAATTCGAGTTTACTGGGCCCAGAAAATATAACAGTAGTAATTCATTTCAGGACGTTCATGTCTTTAATATTGCTGTTTCGTGTATTATCAACAGTTATATATTCATGATGAATGCAATTCATGTTGTTTTAACTTTTTATTTAATATTAACTTGTATATTATTTTTTTTCTAACGAAAAAATACGAAATTTATTATTTTCTAACATTTTATTGCACTTATTCGTACGTAATTTAAAAACTACTGATATGAAATGTCTTTCGGTGATAGCGTTTATGATATCAAGTGTAAACGACCCTACATAACGTTCAGTCTATGTAGTTATTGCGATGGCTGTTCATATACTTCTTCTGACGTTCGAAATTGTGACATTCATATATAATACAAGTAAATAATACATTTTTATCAGCATCATTTTTTCTTCCCTCTTCAACAAATATATGTTCTCTTGATCAGTTCTCTGCTCTTCTCATTCGGCATTGCCATCCGGGCGACACTCGTCGTTACAGCCAGAGCGCCCGACTTTGATTTCTGACCATCACGGATTTCGATCAAACGTCCGTAGAGATTTCCACGATTTAGTGTATCGCAGCACGACTAAACAAAAATGTAATATAGATTGCTATACGCAGTGAAGCGAGAGAAAGATAGAAAAATGAAAGCGTGCCCGATTGAGAGAGAGAGAGAGAAAGATCGACGAATTTCGAGGATCAACAGAAATTGACATCAGGTCAGATGTACTGAAACGGGGGAGCTCGTTCAGCAATTCGTCCAAAAGTACGTTCATTCGCATATATAACGTTCTTACGGCTTCATGGCTCGGGAATTTACCATCGAATCTTCCTCGATAGCAGAATTCTCGAGGTTGGAGTGGGTATATATATATATGTGTGTATGTGTGTAGTTTCCTATGTAGTATATAACATCTCGCGATTCGTCCTGTGAATTCCAGGTGATTTTTTAAAGAATAACTCATTGATGTTTGCTTTTATGTGCGCCATTGCAAATAATATGGCTGACAGTCACTGTCGTAAATACCTAATCCTCTGAAGTCGAAGGTGCAAAGTTATGTACAGGTATATATACCTGAGACAAATGTTGAGATAAGTCGTTACATGTCATCATACGTCACGAGCGTATCTTGCGCATCCTTTGTCTTCTCCGAAACGAAAACTGGATGTAAAGTGATCGACCTAAATTCTGTATGCTGATTGTATATATATAACAGATCGTTATAGTGATATATACATACATTGTGCTCTAGCATGAACTCTGGCCAAAGAATTATACCTTGCAGCAGTCTACAACAGACATTCGATTTCACGTTGCTCCGAATCTGTTGAGATAAGTCACGGCCCCAGTGAGTGCGTCTGCATAATTACATCTTGTTTTAGAATGATTGACGTTCGCAATGTCAGGCTCGGGGTTATCAGTTAATTTGTAACTTATGTAGTATAGTGCATATTCGAATCTCGATCCGCCTTTGGATTTAGTCTCCGGACAAACTGAATGAAATTGTCTGTTAATGAAGTTGAACGGAATACAGCCCGAAATACATCATATTCCCATCATGTAAGTTCGATAGATGTTCGAAACGGAAAGGGTGCGGTGGTCCGTTCGTAACAACCTAGGCAGAGACTGGAATGCGTTTGATTAAAGCCCGCGTCGAGTGCCTTATCCGCCGATAGTTAGGGAACTCGAATGATGTACCTCACAAGGAGGGGACAGATACCGGAGATGGGCCAAACAATATCCTCTGCGATACAGCTGCCGACGTTATCAAATTCCACGGGCTCGTTTATTTAAAAAATTCCCAACTATCGGAATATTTGAGTATAGGCAATGTTGGGTATTATATACATACATATATATATATATATATAATAATGGCTTTATAGGATTTCGATTGTCTCGTGGGAACGAAACGAATGGGCCTGCGTTCGAATTATAATTTACCGCTGAATGACAAATGACGCCGCGCGGCAGGACCGTAGTTCTATTGATAAAGGGAATGAATATATATGTGTATATAGATGGAGGGTATCAGCCACCCACACTTTGGCGTCATTACCATCGAAAAGGAAATTGGTGACGATGTAATAGCGCAGCGAAAATGTGAAATAAAAAAGAGGCACTTTATATCGGTGGAAATATTCGGAAAATATTGCGTTACATGATGGCTGCGCCACCGGTGGCCCGTGGAATTCATTATAGAATTCAGCATGCCTTGGAGCTTCCGGTATAGAGGGAATATGGAAATATAGAGTCAGTCGCTCGAACACGCGCCGATCATGGCGTTGTTGAAATTATTCTTCATTTGCGGTCTAACAAGTTCAGATCCCCATTTGCGCAGAATTTAGTTTATACGGAACAAAGGCCATGGCAAACGTGCGGCCTGCATTCAAAGTACCGCGTCGTACACGTATAATGAAGCGAGGCCACGTTCGGTTTAAGCTCCGTACTCATTTAAACGCGTTGTAGAAATTGGCTTTTAAGCGAGATCTAGAGCTGAAATCCACCCACTTGCGAACCGCGTGCTTCAAACGTCGATCCTTCGGCCATGTCCAGCCAATTTCGCTAACGAGTCCGCGTCATTAAATTCAACGGTGAATGAGAACAATCCCGGCAAGTAGGTATTATTATTTTTCCTATAATCGACGGTCTTAACGGGTCACCGGGATTTACTTTTCTGCCCAAACTTCGATTTCGTATTAATTTCATGAATATTGAAACTTTATGCGCAAGCCGTGAATCTAATTTTAATTGATTATTTCAGCGCCAATTTAAACATATATTTATATATAACTGCCATTCATATTTCCATAACCTATTTATTTGATTTCCTCGAGGATAATTCGATCTCCAATTATTTATCAGCGTTTCAAAGACAATAATTTGTTTTCACTATACCATTCCAGATTTAATTGTTTAATAAAGTAATAAAAAAATACAAAATAAAAAGTTTAAATTTTTAAAAAGTTTTTCTAATAAAATTTAATCGGACGACAAATTTGTCTTTTTTATTGGAAAATTAAACTTTACCGAACGTAAAACTATTGATGCTTCGTAAACTGTCTGAGAGACACGTGACACCGCAAGGGACGTGGAGTTACACCTCGGACAAGCGTCAATCGGGTACATTTTCAGAGAAGCTCCTCCTCAATTCGTTCATCACAGTAATCTTCCCTTTAGACCGACCGCCAATTTCCCGATTATGGCCGATCTGTCACGTAAATCGTCATTATTTAGTCCGTAAAATGGCCACTCCAATAATGGTTTATAGAGAAAATGAAATAGTTTACTATTTTTTACTATTGTTATTTAACAAAATTTATTGTTTTTATTAATTTCGCAGGGTGTCATGAACTTTAATATAATGTTTCGTTGTCTTTAATTTCATCGTTTATAAAATCACGATTCAAATTATATCTGATATTGCATTAAAGGATGCGACTGTCAGTGCAATTGTAATTCATACTTAAAAAACAAAAAAAAAAACCTTTTTTTAAATCCCAACATAATAATTTTTATCATTTAATTTTTATAATTATAAGTCCAAAATACCATATAATTTGGCACATACATTCTTCATGGTTATAATCTAGCCATGCATGTTATCTAATACAGATCACTTAAGAAATTAAACAAAGTAATTGATGCAAATTATTCAAGGTTTTTGAACGAGAATATTTTTATTCACATTGTCTAACGAAAATCCGTTAAAATTCAAAAATATACGCGACTTTTAATTAGGCAAATAAAAATAAGCATTTTCAAAACTTCGGCTCCAGCAGCGACACGGGTCGCAGACGGAACTTGACTCAAGTGATATTATTTCCTTTGCGATATAAACACTAATGGGCTTTCCGAAGGCTTTCAAGTAACGACTTCCAACCGATTTCACCAGATTTAGAATGCAACTGAAAAATATTTCCCTCTCTTCTTCGTCCAACCAGGAATTGTAACATTTTAAACGTCGGAATGTAAAACAGATACTTTGAAAACCCTTTGCTGATAAATCTCATATATATATGTATACATTATTAATGTAGATATATACCTCCATTTTCCCGATTGCAAAATTTTTCACGATCAACATCGAAATTCAATTCAGTGACCTTTTAATACCACCGAGTGCCGATTTTGACAAATTTATTATTCTTAGCAAAATACGTCTTCTTACTTCTTTGCATCCCCATTTTATAAACCATAAGTCCGAATTAAAATTTGACATCAGATTTGTGAGCAACGACCCAAAAATCGTAATAAATACATTTTCATAAGAACTTTGTCAATTTAAATCGTTATTTATTTGTAATGATTATCCTACTACAGAGAATGAGCCACTGACGATTTGATTACAATGGAGAGGCATCCAACTATAACTGTCACATAACTAACATATCGGAAGCGGTTATTGGTACGTCTTTTTAGGCAGTCGATCAAATATTTTTCTTCCTCGCATCGATGACATTGATACGTACTACTCCAGCATTAGTATATATACCATAAGGCCGACTCGTGGGACGGCTCTCGGATGCACTCATCAAAATGTCTACTCTGGATAGGCGAGTATATAAAACTTTGTCATCTCCGTTAAGAAAGCCTCGGGGGATACAGAAAGTCTCGGTTGAGAAGAAACTTTGCTAGAATTTATATTTACAGTGTGATTCGATTAAATGAGGAATCTTACGAGAGCGTCGAGAGCTTTGCTCGTATATATACGCCGCACTATCGTGGCTGGAAAGCAGGTCAAGAGTCGAAAGCTTCCTACTACTGTGTCTATATTTACAAGTGAACACGTGGACTTAACTAGCGAATGCAGCAGCTATATACCGACGGCTTTCGTCCTCTCTCTCTCTCTCTCTCTCTCTCTGTCTCTCTTTCTCACACACACTACAATCAAACTGGTCTCTATCGATGGAGATACAACGGAGCTCTTGTAATTCGGGACTACCTGATGGAGACCAGTTGGCGCACTTTGAGTTTGCAATTTACATTCTAACTACGCCCCCGATCACTCGAATATCTGCATAAGTCTCTCTCGGTAAGGTCATGTATGGTGTACAATCAAATGGCGCAGTCATTAGCGAATTTTGAACGGGCTGTGACAATAATCGATTTACAAACGACTCGAATGTTTCAATCGAGTTTAGCTTTCTTCATCGCTCGGTGCAGTATATTAGTTAGAAAAGCCAAGATTCATTCAACGCATTAAAGGCATAATAAAAATGTTTTTCTTACTAGAAATATAACAAAAAGCCAACGTTATCGGTATTCACGCGTCCCTGCTTGTTATTTGCAGGCATTATTTGAATAAACGTCTGAATTATCGTTTAACGAGAACCTATAAATGTTAAACAACTCCTCCTCATTTCAAATGAAAATTAAATCTTTCGTTGCAAAAAGTTGGCAAGAAACTTGGAATCATTTCGTTCCGTAACTTGATCGTCTTAATTACGGCATCATCCCTATCTAAAATTAGAGCCATAATTAATTACGATACCGACCATACTTCCATATTAACTTAAACTTACTTTTCCGAGGACACCCGATGTACTTTTTAAGAAGGAGAACTCGGTGGTAGCAGAAAAAAAACGAATATGATTTAATTACGCATTTCCAACTTTTTAGGTTTACAGCTTGTTAAGATAGCGCAACGAAAAGAAAGTAAATGAAGCTTTGCGAATCATCAGCTTTTAATTAAAATGCGTTGCAAGATTATTTTTGTACTAGATCGGGTGCTCGATCCATTAGACCTCGCTAACATTAGTTGTTTTTTCATATTTATACATGTGGAATTCTATTAAGCGCAAATTAATAACCTACATCACCTAAGTTGGCCGTAAATAGACACATTTTAAAAAATCTCAATTTCAAAAATCTCTCTCTCCTGTGCCGTTTTCGCCGGTCACTAGAATGAATCGATATAGTATATTACGCAACTAGTGCGCGAAGACAACTTTACGGCACGAGCGTCAAATGTTGCGAACGAGTCGCCGAAGGCGACGAGTTCTCTTGCGTTTGCTCGAGTGGGGCAACGTAGCGCACTAGTTTGCAATTCTGTTGATTTGTGCGCAAAGTGTCACTTCGCGCACTAATTTTAAAGTTTGGTTACTTTGCGCACGACACGTTACTTCGCGCATACCCATCCCGCAAAGTGACACTTTGCGCACAGAATTGCAAAAAAATGATAAACATAATAATAAAAATGTCAAAATTAAACGTCTAAAATTTATCAAAGAAAAATATATAAAAATTATAGAAGAAGCAGTATATCAGTTAAAACAAGTTTATCGACAAGTTTTCTGGACCGGGCGTAAAAAGTCTATTTTCAAATTTTCAAACTTTCAACGAAAACAGGTACTTTCTATGCAGATATGACAAAAGAAAAAAAACGTTTATGTCATTACTTTCTTAGAAAACAGTGTCATATCGGCACGTGGTTTTGGAATTCCACATATAATACCGTTCTAAATAAAAAATGTCACAATACCATAGTAAAGTTTCGTATTCATGTGTCATGAATAATATTTTTTTTTATATTTCACGGTAAATGTGATGAGAGAATTTGATCAATTTTTTTGTTTTATTCTTCGCATATTTTGTAAAAAAAAAAAGATAAACTTTCTAAATCATATTGTCGACTTGAAAAATTACCAATCATCCGGGACACGCGATCGCGGGACGGCGCTTCGTAAATGTTTCCATATTAGCGGGAGAATAAAATGTAAAAAGCATCGCCATCGTCATTGCGTGAGTTTTCAGCGGCGAATTTGAAATTTCGAGCAGCTTCGATTGCATAATTTAATCGATTGTATCTCTCTACTTTACGTCTCCTCGTCTCCGGAGAGCAAAATTTTCTGTTTTCTTTCGAGGGTCTTCGAGTTGTTTTCCCCAGTCGACGCGTATTTTTCCCTCGGATCGGAAAGCTCTCGGCGCGACGAGGACGATACCAGCGAGCGAAATAACTTTCTTTCAAGCACACTCGTGCCCAGCACTCTCGGCATTCATTCTCGTGATTAAGCCGTCGTCATGAGGCCGAGAATTTCGATCCCATAGGGCGCTCCGCGCGAGAGTGTCGTTATACTCTCGCTGTACATAATCAGCGGGTATATATACACACTAATACATGCGCGTCAATGCGCGCGTAAATGAGCTTCTGCGTGCAACTTTCGTAATATACGAGTACGGTCGATGGGCGGCAATTCTGTAATATTTCACATGGAGCGATCGCACGAGCGCGATTTTGTTTGTCTAAAATATTGCGCCCTGCTGCGGAAATAGTTCGATCGTATTTTCGTCGAGGCTGCACAGAACAGTATTTATTCGCAAAGGAAATGTTGTAAATCACATGCAGCACATACACACACATATATATGTACATATTTTTTATAAGGGGATGTTCTCAAAAAAAAAAAAAAACCATCCACGGTAGTAAGTTGGAAACGGTCACTGGATATAATGAGATATTATATGAGTATGTATAATATATATATATTAGATTATACAGGGTAGCCCATAACTGGCGGATTATATTGCATTATTATAAAATTACCAAATAATAATAAGTAATCGAATTTTTACCGAAATTCTTCTACCTGATGGTATGCTATATCTTATTGCCGAGCAACAGGCATATTAAATAGTGAATTTTTCTTTATTTCTTTAAATCGTAACGTTTCAAACATTCATTGTCGTCTTCTTCAGAATTTATTGAACTCAACTGTAATATATATACATAACATAGAATTTATGTTATGTCAAATTATACAACAAGATTGTATAAAAATAAATAAATAAATAAAATGAATGTTTGTATACCAGAAACAATTTTTAAATGAATATGAAAGTATATAAATATCCGAAAAACTTTGTGCATAAATCAATTGTATAAAAACATTCAAGAATACAAGAATTTGTTTGTATACACTTTTGACGAGGTATATCCCAGGTAGAAATTAATCATTTTATTGTAAAGGCCCCAGATATCGGAAACTCATTATAAAATCTGTATGAGAAAATCTCTCGATTCTGTCCAGATTTTATGTAGAAAATCTAGAAATTTGATACTGAAAATTACTATAAATTCTAGGTTAGATAAAATATGAATTTTCTCTCGTTTCTATATTGGTTTTGTCTAGAAAATACTAGATATGATTATTTTTATAGTAATTTTTTTTTTAGGTTACAATAAAATAGCTTTTCCTAGATGAAAACTAGACAGATTCTGTTTAGATCATGTACAAAGATTGTTATCATGGCCCCATATACATTAAGCGTCTACCTGCGGATATTGGGGCTACATAGTTTTCCAGTCTAGAACCAGTAATTATATTCTTGGTAATCTAGGCAGGTAATCGATACAGCGCCACGATTAATTTCTGATAGGGATTAGCTAAAGAATTTAAAATTGAAAGTTGAAAAGTGATAAATAAAAGTCTGGTAATTTTGATACTTCCAATCAGATGTTAATATAGCATTGTTGTTTTTCTCGATAAAAGTTTTCCAAATGTTTCCATTTTTACTTTTTTTTTTACTTTTGTACTTTTTTCTTTTGCCATAATTTTAACATTGTTGACATCAAAATTGTGTCCTGTGTTTAATCTATGTACGGTTGAACCTGTGTATTGTTTACTATCTCCTAAAATATTCCTTTTTGTTCTCGTATATTCTTATTTTTAATAATCTTCCTGTTTCATCAATATATACACCGTCACATTGATCTCATGTTATTTCGTATACAATGCCACTTTGATGTTGTATATCTTATCTGTATCTGTGTAAGGTTTTATACCTGCTGTTTATATTGAAGGTTTATGTAGTATGTTTTTCTGTTTTTTGTTTGTTTGAATGGATACGTTTGATGTTTTCTGATAAATCTTTTACGTATTTTTATAGTTTTGAGCATATATTCATTCTTTTTTTTTTTTGATCTAACGCACTGTATAACTTATGAGTTCTATATTTAACACCAATTTTTTTTATGTATTGCGGATATCCATTTTTCTTTAATCGCGTTGTTGCTGTAATTAACTTCTTTCTCCTAAACTTAATATATACGATAGTTTTAAAATGTTGTTTTTTATTCCTAAAGCTATATGTACTGATTTGATAAGTTAAATGATAATTTAAATGAAAGTTCAAATATCTGCTTAAAAATGTTTTTTTTTTATGGTACCAATCTGATATTAATTTATTATTGTTTCTGATGAACAAAATATCTAAAAGAAGTTAAGCAATTATTATTTTCTATTTCTAAAGTGAATGATATTGCGTTTTCTATTCCACGTATCTTACTTAAACTACTGAAAATATTTCAAATTTTATCTAAAAATTGTGTTGGCCTAATGTACATCTTTATTATTCTTTTGTTTTATTTTCTATAAATATACGAATTCTTACGGATTTTGATGTGCTGGTTTTGAAAATGATCATTTAATTTTGCACATTTTAAACTTGATACGTCAAAAATAGGTATGGCATGTAAAAAACCTTCATTTTCCCGATATTTTCGGACACATGTCCGATCGCATAAATTTTCACGGAAACCTGAATAATGAAAAATATTCTACCATTAAAACCGTATTTAATTTCGATGCCATAACGTTTTCTTGCACGAGCAACGATTATTGCCCGGGTTATTAAACTTATGAAAAATTCTTTTTCGATCCAGGGGGCGTAAAATGCCGAAAAATGCCGCGAAATAAAAATGGTCTGAAAATTAAAAAACGCAACATTTGACGAATCAAACGTAATATTTGTTTAATTTTGTATATTGGACATTTTACGCCATCGAAAAATATTGTATGCAACACGGGCGTAAAATGACCGTTTCACGCCCTTGGTGCATAAAGTACTATTATCTTAAACACGTTAAATTATATTATGAAAAAAATTTTATAGAATGAAAAATGTTTAAAATTAATCAAAGAAAAAAAAAATTCTAAATTTTTGGAGCCACTTTTGATTTTTTTTTAACGAACAAATCCAAAAAATTCAAAAATCATTCAATAAATTCTCAAAAAATTAACGTTTACACCTTTGGTGATTCTAAGCAATTTTTAATCAATACAATCGTTTTCTCAAATTTGGTCATTTTTGGATTGAGGGCAATTTTCATTTTTATCGCTGCATTCTGAACTACGCTACCTATTATATTTCATTTCCCTCAATAAACTATATTTTTACTTCTAATTATATAGTCAATTTAAGAAAAAATGATGACTTTTAGATTGGGTATTTTTCCCCTAAAATTTGGAGTCTTTAATCAATTTTTCTTTTTATACAAAATTGATAAAGTCACATACATGTTTAAAATTCTATAAAATTCCTCCACCATTTTTATATGGACATGTCCTAAACACTAATTAGGTCTAACTTCATCCAACATTTTGTTTTTACCATTTTTTTTTTCATTTTTTCATTTTTTCATTTTTTATATTTATTTACATTAGTGAGCATCGTCGCATAATATCGTATACGTGCCAGATGACGGGCGGAAATTTTTTTATTGCATTTCTATATTTATATTATGATGCGAACGAAAAACTATATTTTTCTTCGAGTGATCAAATTCAGTGCTTCGATTAAACCTAATAGAGTATGGATCAAACCATAACTATTGGCTTTCATTCAATCGGTTGTGAAACATGTACAAATTCAAACAGGTTTCTTGTCGCGCTCGCAAACATGGAAAACGTTGCTTCAACGCTATATATAATACTATATGTAAACTATATAGTCGATATAGAGTAGCATGATATATACATATATAGATGCTGGCGCAAATGAATATTTTATTAACAGCTGGCAAAAAAGATTGAATCGTTCTGCTCGTCCCTCGATGAAATATCATAAATCACAACGTCGACCGTGTCTGAGAAGTTTTCATAGCCGGTCGCGCTTATACGCGCAGCGGCTCTTTTCTACAGCCAAGCCTCGCTCCTTTCTCTCCTTTCTTCTCCTTTCTTCGCCTATTCTCATTACGAAGTTCTCCGCCATCAAATTTTATTAACCCCACTTCAGGCCGCCTTATTTTAACTCAATATCGTAGATTCGTAGTGACGGTTTATCTATCAGCCACCCGGTGCCACCGCTCTTCTCGTTACGTGAATGATCATTCGCCCCTTGCCCGCCCCCCCCTTTACTCGTACTTTATAATTCTCCGCGCCAGCCGCGCGCGTTCGCTCTCCTTGTCCCCCTCCTCACACCCTCTACTCCCAAGTTTTTCTTCCCTTCCCTTATACCCTCAGCCCCGTTGACGACGTCGCCGCCCGCCACACGCTCGCTGCACTTTCACTGAAAATCTCTCCGTCGTCGTTTCTCTTATCCTCCGTCTCTCTCCTCGCCTTTCTTCCGTTCCCCTTTCGCTCTAGCGACTTACTGAAAGCAGCAATAAATTCGTGCTTTACGACCAAGAACTAATTTCCTGACGTTTCGTTCCTGCGTTTTCTCTCACGCCCTTTTATCGCCGAGGTTGTCCCGCTCTTGCATGACGGAGGAGGGAAGTGTGCGGAAGGAGGAGGAGGAGGAGGAGGATGGCGTGGACTGGGGTGGGGCATAAGAGGCAACCACCCCTCGAGTTAGTTCATTCGACCTCTCGCTTGGTCGTGTTCGACGGCGACGCCGGCGGTTGCTCCTACGTTCGAAATCGTAATGAACGTAATAAACGCGCGCGCGAGTTTAACGCTCGGAGCTTTCGCCCTGACCTCGCAAAATCCTTGTTTACGAGACACTACTGACACCGGCTTGTCGTTTCGCGACTGACACCGAGAGAGAGTAAACGGCGCTTCTAGTGCAGGTTCGCCCGCGGTCTCCCCTATATACGCAATGGCTGCTACTCTTAAACATCCATTTGCCCGATGTAAATGCCCCGTGTCACCCTGCCGTCATGAGCGATAATTTATCGAAACAAAATGTCGCGTCGCTTCAAATGAAACGGATTTTGGATGCGGTCGAGAACAAATCGACGTCATTCCGACGAAAATGACCCATGCGCCCAAATTTCGACGAAAAATATATTGTATACACGTATATGTATATACGCGCACGTGTCCTCAAATGCACCGGATTGGAGGTATCGATCACGTGCGATAACAGCTTGTCCAATTCGGAGAGACGATAAATAGAATTTTGTATTTTAGAAACGAACTTCTCTCTGATTAAGTTTTGTGAGAAGCGAGGCAGAAATTAAATCGAGATAACGAAGATTTTTGTTGCTCGTTCCAACCCTGACCTACTTGAGAAATCCTTTCTCGTATCGGTTTTGACCTTAAGAAATTGACTTGCCAAGAAAAATTCTACTTCGACTAGAAACTATATATATACACGGATGCAATACCGCGGCAAAAGCAGCCGGACCAACTAATTGTTTTACTGTTTTCAACGTGAGGCGATAAATTGCTCGAGTCGAGTTTTACTTCAAAATTTTTCGCAGCATTAACTATTTCTATATCAGAAGTAAACGTAAAATACAATTTTATTTGGTAAATTCAATCAATTTGTTTTTTGCGTGAACTTGTCGATGTAACTATAATAAATATCAGTAACACCCCCCCCCCCCCCCCCCCCCCCCCCCCCCCCCCACACAAAACAACAACACCCAACAACCCCCCCACCCCACAAACCCCAAACCCCCGCCCACGCTCGAATCCGCCATCAAATTTACATCATTCAAAATGGCGGATCTAAAATGGCGGAAGACAAAATACAAGAAAAAAATTTCCTAAAAACATTTTCACGTCATTCATTTCGCGAATGAGCGTAAATGGAATAAATGATAGGAAAAGACGATAGGAAAAGACAAAAACAAATTTAATTGCAGCTTATCCATTCCTAGCTTTGATATTTCATCGTCGATCAGCATTAAAATGACCTCTTCATTGACAATATCTAATAAAAAGCCCATTTGTTTTCGAAAATCGTGGTAAAAATACGCGAATGCTATTTAAGGACATTAGCTCAAATCATTACCGAATTATCCTAAAAAATTCTTCAATTTCCAAAAATTGCACATGTTTTCGTGTAAATTAAATTTTAAAAATTTCCAATTTTTAATTACAGTTTACTATATACGCGGGACATTTTATTGCAGCGTCCATCCCAATCTCAAATTTAATCTATAGAGGTATGGAAAATTCCACAATTTTATTGAAATTACCGTTATACCTTTTTCAATCGAATGGCTTATTATATTGAATATATTAAATTAAATAATTTCTTTTTATTAAATTTAAAATATACTCTCGAATGAATACGAATTCTAATAAAATGTTTGTAAATTTTGCTCCGCTTCCCATCAACGACAATTTACCCAGTATATGCATAAAGTATAGGGATTTCGAATCCTTGGCCTTCTGACCTCTTTAACCCAGACAAAATCTGCCATCGGGTCGACAAGATGCACTTTTCTACGCAACCTTTCGATCGAAATTCATTACAATCTAGTCATGTAAACAAAAAATATATTTCACTCTATTATTACATCTGCGGTACATAAAAATTATAAGCGTGTAGACATCACTATATTGTCAAAGGTAGAAGCCGATTGAACGGATTTCCGAAAACAGACCCCAAATCCAAGCAATGGAAACTTGGCACGAGTAAATTCAATACTTCGCCCGCGTCGCGTCAAGCGAAATAATGTAGTGTTTGGCAAAGGGTCTAGTCGGAGACAAATATAAAAAAAAAGCTTACCTTTTGCTGCTGCATTTGCGTTGGTTCCTGAGCGAGGAGTTGTTTGAGAGCCGTGTGTCCATGGCCGTTTTGAGGTGCGGTTGCTCCGGGCGTACTCGGAGTGCTGGGGTTGCTAGGCGTATTGGGTGTGTGCGGACCCGTTGCGGGGCTGCTCGGACTCACGCTTTCGTTGACTTTGCTACCCGCGTGATGATTTTCCGTGTGCCTCCGCAAACTCCGGGCATCGCAGTAAGATTTTCCGCACCCTTCCGCCTTGCACTCGTAAGGCTTTTTGTTCCGATGCGTCAACATGTGACCGTTCCTGAAAACAAAAAAAGAAACAAACGTAAAAACTTAATTTATTCAATTGTGTCCAATACGCTCGCATTGAAATCATTAAACAGAAATAACCTGATTTTTTCGCCAGGAATGTTCGTTTCCACTTTTACCTTTTCGAAATAGAACAACGACCGTACGATAAATCTATAATTCATGAAAGTAGACACAACCCTAACGCTAATAAGAATAGCATTTTTCGTCACACCTGTATAAAAAATATTTCCTTTCCGCCCAGCGCAAGTGTTGAAAAAGAACTGTTTTTTTTTTGTCACTAGGAGGAAAAGTAGTACATTTAAGTCGACTTATAATGTTAGGCAATGTCTATTTCGCAGCATCTATTGAAGGAACCCAAGTTTTCGAGCTGAAAAAAAGTTATAATGTTGAAATTTCCAACTTTCCGCCCTTATTTCCCTCCAATAGGGAGGTTTCGGTACATTGCTCTCAAGGAAAAGTTCATGAATCATCCGCTAAACCACTTGAGAACTTCAACTTAGCTTTTCAGTACAGCAATATACGCGCGGAATATCATACTTGCTCCATTATGCGATCCGTAAACAACTGTAAAGTAATAAACTGGATTTAATGGATTTCCACAGAAGAATGAATATACGCAGACTTCAGTTCAGATTCGATCGTGGATATTTTCCAGAAGCAAAGGAACCCGCAAATTTTACGTATAGCACGAGATTCGCGAACCGATCTCGCGCATCCGTTGTGCAACAAGTTGATGAACGTGCATATATAGTTGCAACGCGCATGTAAATTTCCTTTTAATGGAAAATCTCATTTCGATTATTACCCCTGAGACGCACAATATGACCGACGAATGAATCAAATAATTGGCCGAAAAAAAAAATAAAAGATGGCTTTTTTTTTGCAAAAGTATAATGACATTAATAAAACTAGAGCCTGAAATTTTCTTGAAATCGTCACATTTCCGCAAGTCTTCATTATTCAATTTACTTGGAATAAAAAGAGAGCAAACAACAGACGAACCAAGGAGAAGCGGGATGAAAGGATGCCGGTAAGACAGACTTCGTACAAGTTCGCCATAATTGCATTAATCCGAGGAATGGGTTTCGCCAGGGAACGACGTCGTTAAGGGTAGCTGTGTGTTGCAGTCTGCAATGATGAGATTTGAGTTTAGGAGTAGATAAAACAGCTCGTAAGCACATTGCGGAATTACCGTGGCCACGAGCAATAATTCGCCCACTCGCCAAGATTCGCCCCGTAAAAAAAAAAAGCCTTATTACTCCCCGAAGTTACCCGGCAAATGCGCCAGAGCCTTACCACCGTTCTTAGAAATACCCCGACGGTACTCGAAAAATTAAATTGATATCTTGAACCCAAAGTTATTTGAAGATTATTAATGACGAACGCTAATGACCATTTTGTAGGAATATATTATATCAGTTACCGGTCCGTGAAATCGATTCATCGGCAGATTAACATTCGATCAAAAAAAAACTAAAAACACACAATATCTGAGATGCTGACCAGGCGTATCCGACTAATTTTAAAAATGAATTCCATCCAGGAAATAGGCTTACTTCAATGTGAATCTTTTCGGTTCGCTCGGATGTTTCTGCGCATGCCTCGAGCCTCAGGAGCAAGCAATACATCGACTTCAGCGAATATGGATGTCTGTCTGTTCAGCTACTTTTACAAGCATCTATTTACGACATTACTCGTACACCGTCGTCCGATGCTGCGCCAGCTCGGTTGCTGGTGGCATTGTCTTCTTTGTCGTGACATCGTATGAAATACGAACGTAGAAAGCGAAATACCATTTGAAAAGAATGAAGCTGGTCGAATCGAATCCCAAGCAAGACGAGCATGGGATTTAGAGATCCGTCTTTGAAGGAAATACAAGAAGCCTAACTAGTAAGCCATCCGAGCCAAGTAGAGTGTAGTCGTCGAATCAAGTCAGTAGAGATTTTTCTTCCGCGCCCCCTCCTTTCGGCCCGTCTCTTTACGTTTCTCTCCCCCGCTTTTTCTTCTTCTTTCACTCCTTCCTTTTTGGCAACACCATTGATTTCCTTTTATTCATTTTCTCATTCTTAGAGGAAATTGAATCCTTCGACCCTATACTGCGACTACCCTGGCTTCGCCACTTGCTCTCCCTACCTCCTCCCATCCCTCCCTTTCCTCCCGGCGTCTCTCCCCTTCGATTCGTTGGTCACGTGTCCCAAGTCATGAATATGCTGCTCGATGGAACTACTTTCAACAAGATTCTTCTGTTTGCCCGCGTTCGAAAGACCGAGGAAAAGTAATTACGGAAATAGTACGCCGGGTATCAGAGAGAAAAGTGGCTGCGAAATTGTTATACTCTAATGGTGATTTAGAATTGCGCAACACAACTTGCTGGAAGTATCGATATAATGGCTTATTGAAAACCAGGCGAAATATTGTGATTGAACCGAGTATATAAAAATAGAGCCGTAATGATCGTGGAGAAAAGAAATGATTAACAAGAAATTAACAGGGCGCTATGAGAGTATTGAAAGAGGGAACTCACAAGTGGTCCTGCCGTTTGAACGCCTTGCCACACATCGTACAGACGTACTTTCGCTCATCACTATGCGTCAGCTTGTGCTTCGTAAGAGCCGATGCATTGTTGAACACTTTACCGCACACCTGAAACAGAACAATAGATATCGCAATTATCATCTACTACCTATTCTGAAGGCTCCTACCCGAGCATTCAATTTGAGGTATATGGTCGTCTAGGAAACTGCTCTAATTGCTGAACGTGAGAGATGTAGTTTTCATCCAATAATTATTATTAATTGCTTGTTATGTAAGATTCGAGAAAACGTTCGAGAAATAGGAAACAATTAAAAATTGGTAATTATACAGAAATGATAATATGATAGATAATATTCTTTGTTTTTTTTTTTAAGGATAGTTGGAATGATTCAAGTTGATATAATCCTTTGGACTTTTCGGTCTATATACACAGGATTTTATTTGAAACTTGTAATTATTATTAGGAACTGTTTATATTTTGAACATACCATGTTTTGTCTATTGTAAAACAAAGTGTGACGTGTCCGTTTAAATGTACATTTCAAATATTTCATACAACATAGGGTATACAGAAATGATTGATCAAGAATAGACAAGTTTATCCCAGAAAATCACCCCTCTTAAACTGAACGTTCTCAAGTCGCGAGTTCGAATCCCCGTCGAGCGCAATGTTTTTCCGAGTTTGTGATGAAAATAATAATTCGGAAAATTGACATTAGTGTCGTCGGTTCGAATTTATGGTGGCTATCGACATCTGCCCGAGGCCGAATGTGTTGGAATAGTATAACAAGTGAATGTTTATATATATGTTTATGCGTATATATAGTCCTGTGAGGGATGATGATATAAACCTTGCTAAGTGAACCGTGATGGTATAATATAGAAGCAAGTAAAACTGACCTACGTCTATATCCCAGTAAATTATCATTCAACTGTATCTAAAACGAAAAAGCCAATAAAAAAGAGTCGAGAAATGTAGTCGTTTTCTCGCAAGATATATTGAAGGTTCGCAGGAAGTCAAGTTTGCAAATATTCTGCGGGCAGCTGTAACCAGCTGGGGCTGCTGGGGTCGACCCTGCGACCGGTCCCTGATTTAATGCCGTAAATATAACCTCCTTTTGCTGTCCGTCCGCGATAGAACGAATATTGGCTACAATTTCGTTTTTATTAGACGCGACCTAATAGAATGCGAGAAACGTTCGCACCAACTGTGTCGATATATTATGCTGCATAATATTTTCGCTCAGATGAGTTTGTATTTGTCGCCGTTGACGTCATGCGAACCTGAAATTCGTTGGGTGGAAATGTATAGAACGGTACTATATCTCTATCGAATTAAAAACGAGCATATTTTTTCCAAATATAAATCTTTTCAAAAAAGATTATACTTTAAAATAAAAAAAATATAGATAAAAATTTGCATATAAAACGAATAAAATTGTAGTGACGAATCTAACACATGTATAACGAATAGAAGTTTTAAAAGACTAATTTTCGCTCTATGATATTGGTTCTGTTACAATGAATTTTGTAATTTTCACTTTAAATTCGTTGTATGCGACCGAACAAAATTTTTTTTATCATATTTCGAATAAACAAAGCGTATGAAAACTGTGCAACAGCACAACTTTTTCACCATGTATATCGTATGACGAAAAGTACTCAAAATGTATACTAGTACTAAAAGTACTAAAAGTATTCAAAACTACTATTTGCAAATATAATATATCCCGTAACATTCATTGCAATAACTTACTTGTCAAAATATCAATGCCAAGTTTCATACGATAATATTGTCAGTGTCTTTTTTTTAAACGCTCTTTCATGTTATTTAATTACCAGTCCTATGTGTATACCTAGGGTACGCATTTTTATTGACAAAAGTCCTGCCTGAAACGTCAAGCGTCGCCTTCGTGCCAATATGCGGTTTCCCTTTTCCCGAGCGGATAAACAGTTTGTCAGACTACATCTCGAAGAGCAAAATAAACATTGCTCTCCCTGCAACTGGCCCTATACGAATATCACAAATGGGCTGCTCGGGAATACGTAATTTAACTTCGTATATATATATATATATATACTGATGATTCATTAGTATTAGTACCTATAGCCAATGAAAAAGTAAATGGTGAAAATCAGGTATATCGAAGTGTTTGTTTGGTAACCTGTCATAGTCCGAATCAAACTGTTTGGTTTGACATTTAATCTATGCTACTCTTTGAAATTATTGCGTATTGGTAAAATATTATTATGACAGTCTGACGGAAATAGCAAATATCTATTGGAGACAAAATTAAATCGATTAAAGTGTATATAATAATCAACATTTTTTATTAAATATCGTCAACGTAATGTTTAGAATAATTAAAATTTACTCATAAACTATGTACTAATTTTATGATTAGTCCACTGATTATTAGAATATATTCATAATCGGGCTTTAGAAGGGTAATTCTACACAACATAAATAGAATCTCCAAAAAAAAAAAACTTGAAAAGGGTTTAAAATTGAATGAGAACTTTCCGAAATAAATTATTTTTCATGTATAGAATTTTGAAGAGACGCATCAATCATTTTTATTTTATATTTTTCGTATTTTGAGGTTAGGTACATGGTAACTGTTCAACTTTACATAGACCCCCCATAAAAATTAGCATTTATATTTTTTAAATACATTTTATTGAGTATAATTAACCAACGCCTTTTCCATAAAATCATATGTAAGAATAAATTGTATGGATCAAAATTAATTAATTATTTCTTGCAGATGTATGCAAATGAGACGTACAATATCTTAAATATACTGATACCTCATAAAGCGTAGCTCTAGATTCTATGAAAACGTTTACTTTATAAATTTGAATACAATTACATTTAATTACATAAAATTATACTTGGATATAAACCATAAATGCATAATATGCGGTTTGAAGTAAAACTGAGTATTTCCCAGCGTGCAATAAATGTTAAAACAAAATTCGAAATTTCAATACAATAATAGTATGTAAATGGCGTTACCTAACATCTTAATCTTAAGTAAATAACCAAATAAAATTGTTGTAGTGCTATCAATATATGCAACATAAAATTCGTTTATGACAATGGCCATATCTTATATGTTTTCGAGGTCGCTAGAAACCTATAACCCCTATTTTTCAAAGAAAAATACGAATTTTTCCTTCCCTCTTTTGTTCTTTTTCTATATTCTTCGGCGGTAAAACATTATTCTATCAATACAAAATCTATCAGGGGTATTCCCTGTGCTTATAAGGATTAAAATCATGCCTAATATATTTTATTTCTAAATCAGCGATTTCAAAATGTCCGCTAACGACGGAATCGTTTGCTTCGATTCATGAATGTTGGTATTAACAATAGTGTAAGTAAACATACACTATAAGGGTATTAACAATTCTATTTCCATGTTTCCAATATCAGCAAAATGTCGAATTCAGTATCCTTACTGAAAATTCCCATATGGGATCCCATGTGGGAATTTGATGTGAAATCCCATATACGAACATGTTTTATTGTAATAGAAATAAAAAAGTAAAAAAAAAGTGTTTCTTATCGTTTAAGTCAGAAAGTATTCATACGGGAGGATGTGAAGTGGACGTAAACATAAATAAGTTTTCTAATTGACAAAAACTGGACATACATTGATCGTACAATGTACCTTTCATCATTCGTTGGACATTCAATGAACCCCTGATGAAAATTTGAATATACGAGAAATGTACAGTCAGCCCAAAGTACATCCCGCGTATACTTCGATTTTTACCAGGGACGTCCAATTGTTGTCCACGGTTGTATGAACGAAAATTGGCCCCAAATGGCGGTCGTCCCCTGCCAATTGGAATATAGTACAGTGTATAGGCATTGTCCAAACCTGTACTGTTCGCTTCTACAACATTGTTATCCCTCTCCGCATCTATAAAATATGTCTATTCCCACCAAAGAAATATTCCTTAGTTTCTGGACTAGTTCGCGCATGCGCGCACTACTATTTGGAGTCGTTGTCCACGCCCTCCAATCACAATGCAACTTTAGCGATGCAAGCGGCTTGTGGTGGCAGAAGATGGAACTGAGTACAGAATATATAGACTTGGACAGGAATAGAATGTAGATTTGGAGAGAGACGTAGATTAGGACAGTGTAGATTTTGACAGTGCGTACTGTATTATGATAGGATTACAAACCAGGGATATGCGCAGAAATACGATGTATAGTTGCGGTTCGACTGATTATATGGTAGGCATTGCGCATGCATTATTTGCGAAAGCTCTTTCATTAGCGTCCTTGGGTGATGCCTAAGTAATCGCTGGTAGTAGCTTTACCTACTTATACTTAGTTTTAAAAGAGTTCACGTGATAAACAATTTAGTTACATTTATGAAATAAAGTCATATTTTATCTGTACTTTATATGAAAATAAAATCGACTGCAATAATTTCAGTGTAATCCCAAATATTTTTACTGTTCATGTCAAATATATTTACTTTTTTAGTGCGTGTATTAACAAATTAACTAATTGTATATAATAACGCTCGTATAGTGACGTTATTCGTACTAATTAATACTTGTAATCTGTAAAGTCAATGAAAGTATATATACATATACGCATCCATTTCGAGCGTCATATATTGTCTGGATATAGATAATTCGCCCAAAGCTCCCCTGCAATCACCGGTGCGAAATGTACGAGCCCGACTTTTCCCGAATTAACGTGCAATTTTGCTAAAATTTGTTTCCGGTTGGCAAATCGGTCCGGCAAACGCATAGGGCAGATTTGGAGGGGACAGCAGAATGGTCGGGAAAAGTATACACGAGCGAAGAGATTGAAGTAGGTCAGAAGTTTGGTTAATAACGAGCGGTGTCACTGTGAAACGATATATAGAGAGCTGCTGGGACGAGCCGAGAAGCGTATACGACAGTTAGTGAAGGACGGTAAAAAGGGGAGAGAAGGAGAAAGTTACGAGGTTAGAAACACACACGAAAACGGATGGACGAGCTGCGAGTGGTGACGGGGCGAAACGTCTCTCCGTCCGTTTTAGCGAATGTTCTATCGTCCATCCCATATATTTCCCAGCCCTCGACGATCCTCCTCCATCTCTCTCGTTCTCGCGCAGTGCCGGTCCTACCTATAGGCGTTATCGTTTGCCGCCGTCTTTCCCGCACCCGCCACGTGACACGTCGAGGAAACGCGACACTGAGTTTCTGTCCTCTCCACGTCGGTCAATTAATTAACTTAACGACCCGGACGTTGCAATCGCTTTGATCGCCCCCGTAACGCGCGGCTACGAAGATCAGGGGGTCGGTACCGGCGCGACAGCGGCACCGGCTTGCTTACACAGAGCCAAATATCGGAAAACCAACCACTCCTTCCGCTCCTGCTGATGACCAATAAGACGACGATAGATCCCGAAAATTGCACCGGGTGTCGATGCATACATTTCCATTAATTACACTACCAAACTTTTTAACGCAACAGTTGTTGAGCAAAAATTAAAAGAAAATATGGTATTAAGTTCTTTAATTTAGCGATCTCGAGTTTTTTCCTTTAAAATAGTATCTATACATATCTGTATAAAATTTCAATCCGTGTATATATGTAAGTCATGAATACAAATATTAACAATAGCGTCAAACATTTTTTTTCTAAAGACAAGCTGATGTAGTCAATTAATCTTTGATCACCTATATATACATATACAGATCAATATCATTTTTTCCGTTTCTAAGTCAGTTTGTACTTCTCCCAAGATGTTTTTTTTTTTTTAATTTCAATATTATAATACGTCAGAGAATCTAAATGTTACATATGTAATTAGTGAATATTTTCAGTGAGTTTCTTTGATATGAATAAACGAATACTGAAAAAAAATATCAATGTTTATACACCGAAAGTTCATCGTAACTAAGGGGTTCGTGGTCCCTGATGAAATTCAACATGGAGAATCCAATATGGCTGACCAAAATTCGTAAAAAGTTATGTAATCGAGATGAAACAGTATACTCGGGAGTTTCCGGGATAGCTGACCTCCGATTAACAAAATGCAAAATGTCGGTTCCAAGATGGCTGCCAAAAATTGTCACGTAACTTCAGATTTTTCGAAATTCAAGTTCAGCTTCGTATGAATAAATACATTTTTGAAGACGTCAGCAAGAACTTGCCGTATTAAACAGCATGAAGATTTTTCATTTAAAACCCCTCTCGTAAAAAAAAACATATACAGACGCATATAAAATAAAAAAGTAGATGCATAGGAATTTGTTGCTAATTTGTTGCTCCAGAGAAAAATGGAAATCATCGCCATTGCACCTATTACTGCCCATGTACCAATCAGTGACCATTGCAAAATCATATACGCGCTTAACCCTTTGAAGCATACATTTTTCTTTACACGGAAAACAGCTGAAATTTATTACTCTGCGGTTTTTGGGGTCGCTGATCACGAATCTGGCCTCAGATTTGCAAAATTCAAAATGGCGGATCCAAGATGGCGGAATCTTAGATCCGCCATTTTGAATTTTGCAAATCTGAGGCCAGATTCGTAATCAGCGACCCTGAAATCCCCCGAGTAACAAATTTCGTTTAGATCGAGCAGCTTTTTATATTTCGGTCCGCGAATCTGGCCTCAGATTTGCAAAATTCAAAATGGCGGATCCAAGATGGCGGACCGAAATATAAAAAGCTGCTCGATCTAAACGAAATTTGTTACTCTGGGGTTTTCGGGGTCGCTGATTACGAATCTGGCCTCAGATTTGCAAAATTCAAAATGGCGGATCTAAGATTCCGCCATCTTGAATTCGCCATTTTGAGTTTTGCAAATCTGACGTCATATTCGTAATCAGCGACCCCAAAAACATATAATGCTATAGTTTCATACAAATATATATACTCGTTCAATCAAAAATGAATTTTTTCTGAAATTATTGCTATTTTTCCATGGTTATTTATTTATAATAATTCATAATTAATGACAATTGATGATATGTAAATTTTTTATGATTATATACATCTTGTTAACATAATTAACTCAAAAACCCGATTGCGTAAATGAAAACAGCCGAATAATTATTTAAAAACTGAGAGAAAATGGGACGCTGAGCATCCCACTATGCCGCAAAGGGTTAAAAAATCAACAAATAGAATGCATCAGGAGGTGTTACGGATTAGTTCCTTCTAAATCAAACACAAAAAATGATAATTACATCCATTACGGACCGTGTACCAGTAGCGGATCGTTGCGAAAGTTTACAATCACGCCCAAATCGTCAAATCGACTGACTGGATCGTAATTGTCGATTAATTTGTTAACATGAAAAGGGAAAAAATTGACTATATCATTTAGTATTGATAACCGAGATACTGGAAATAGGCCATAAAAAATAGTAAAATAAATAAGGTTTTATTAAGAAAAAATCTGATTTTTCATACTTAATCGCACAATTGGGGTAAACACTTAAGCACTTATTCCAGAGTCCTCTATATGAATATTACCTATATACGATATTACTTGGGTTTGCTGGCTGGGAAATCGGAAATAGGTGATAAAACTTTTAAAAACTGGCATTTTCATAAATAATGGCGACAAAGATTTGAGCAACAAATTTTTATGATCTAATTCTACAGACCTCTATGACCTGAAACTCTGGATATGTTTTTAAAATTGAAACTTTTAAAAGGCGGTATAATTATAAAATCTATATTAAAAAAAAAAAATAGAAATCAATCCTACTACTAAACAAAGTTTACGAAATAAGATAATTATCGCTGCTCGGATGGGAATACCGTATCAATAATGACGAAATAGAAACATTTTTCAAAAATAATTTATTCACGAGATTAAGTACGTTCGGCAAATTGAAAAAAGTTTTTTAATTATTTTGAGTAACTCGCGATCGAATGTGTCACCGACAACTGACTAGGTACGTAAATTGCAACTCCTATCATGGAAAAGAAGCGTACGACGTCAGGACTTATTTTCTTTGATGTTGAAGAGGAGCTCGAGAGGATCCGATGAGGAAATCGACCGATCGGTGTCTTTGGCCTGTCGGCAGGGATAATTCATCGCTAACTCGATACATCGACGATCTAGAAGAGGCGAAGTCAGGTAGGCCGTTATTTAATTACCCCACGACGGAGGGATGGTTGTTCTCCTCGACGACGGTAAGTGGGTGCAGGAAAGGGTGACTAAGAGGCACGAGATAAAAGTGAATATTGCATAACTAATAGTTTACGTCGAACCTGCTTTCGTGCAAATATTGTTTCGTGTTTAATTGTTATGATAGCGGAGAGAAGCTTGCAACAATTATTCAATTATGAATAAATTTCCGATGAAAATATTAAGTTAATAAATTATTTGCTAAAATTGCAGAATTTATTCATTTTCTCATTATTGTAGAGATCACTCGTACCAACAATTTATTAGTGTTTTTTTTTTTCTTTATAAATTTAGTTTTCACAATAAAATGTAAATTTAACTTTTTTTGGAATTTTTTGTCAATTTCCTACAACTGTGTGATTTAATATATTTTTATTCTTCTATTTTTGTAAGCTTTCAACTGTTTAAATTTAAGTTGATTATAATTAGATAAATAAACTGCAAGTCTTTATACAGTGTTATATTTATTATAAGGCTGATACAGTTTTTCATCATTTTTAGTCCAGTAACTGGACACATCCCGCTCAACGTTTCGACCTTCCTGCTATTTTTTATCACTTCTTCAAAGTCATTTTTTTACAGGATTTTCTTAATGTTGATCTAATTCAAAAAAATTATATTTCGTTTTTAAATATTCGTTATCTACTTGTGATTTCTCATTTTCCCGACATAAATCGATGTTGAATAAAAAAATCTTAAATTTTTTTTATAAATTGAATTAAAAATTGTTTTATTCATCACAGAGTAACTAATTCACCATGGTAATTACAATGATTTCAATTTAATTCTATAATTTGGAGGAACAGTTATATTGAATTCTTACTTGTATCTTTGTAGTATATAGTGCTTTATCACACCAGGGTATATATGGGCAAATCCGCAAAACTTTAAATTTTTAATATGTATAGTAAATATTATCAAAAATATGTATTATAATTGTGTGCCCATTCAGCACGAGAGCATGAATTACTACTTTAAAGTAAATATATAGGAATAAATATGTTTAAGGGCGTTTGCTGTGCTTGAAAACAAAACTTTTTCTTTGAGACTGAAATTTAAAGGTTCCGTGGATTTTCCTATTTATATAGCGTATACGTGTTGCGACAGTCGAGTTCATTGCGTCGAGATACAGACATTATCGTACGAAAAGAACGAGCGCAACGAACGGTTGGCTGAAGTACAGAGGATGAGAACAATAGACGAGATCGAGTGGATGGATATTAGTACTTTCCAAACATCGTGAAGTAGGCGATCGGTATTACGTTGACCCGAAAGGGAGTAGTGTTAGCACACCGAGGGTCGTTGGCTGAATATCTATTCATCAGCCTTTCTGCAGTACACGCCACTCACCTGCAAAGGGTGAACCGTTTCTGCTGCTTCGTACGCATATACGTATATATAAATATATGTACATCCATGTATCCTGATAAACACGCGAGTGGCGAACCGCACTTAAAAATTAACCTCTTAACTTCTGTAAATGTTAAACTAAATTTCTGAGCGTAACTATTCATTAATGTTTTAATTAGCGACCGGCACGACTTTAATGGTATTCTAGTCAAGTACACGCATAGTTTTGTTTCTCAACTTTTCTTCCGTGAATGGTAATAAAAATAATATTATATTTAAATAACTCTCGTATAATGAGAACGGAATTTTCCAAAACGAATTTTGCAGTTTCCTCCTGTCGTCATTGCGGTCAACGGGCAATTCTGTTTTGAATACGGCCGACTGTCTAAGCCGGAAAATTAATTTTGCTAAACAATTTCTAGCGCGTGTTCCTGACGACGCCGAGTTAACCTAAAATTCTTTCTCACCTGACATTGCTGCGGTCCCTGTCTGTTGGGCGACGATGCTTTTGGTCTTGGTTTTTTCACGCCCAACTTCCCGGGATCGCCGACTCCGGTTCTCGACTCCTCCCCACTCCCTGTAACAATGAGAAAATTGCAAATTACCCAGTTATCAGAATTACGTGTAAATACGTAAATTTGTCGATTTTTTTGTATAATTTATTTGGAAATTTATTACTTAAAGTACAATTTCACTCTAAAAGCAATGTTTAAAAGTAAAATCTTTCCTCAGTGTCCAAAATACACGATGAATTGTACTGAATACCTAATCATACAATGTGACGTATATAAAATGTATTATAATTATAAAAAAAAAGATATGCACAATAAATCATGTCACGTTTGAACGCGTTAGTGAAAAGACAAAGACATTTGATTTATGACCTTTAGCTCAATTTTTCATCACAAACGTTATTCAACATCGTTGAGTACAAGTCCCGTAGAAGAGAATATTCATTTACTTGAACAGTTCATCTTAGTTATCTAGCTATCGATTGACTTAATGGTCATCCCGTTCAGGTCGGCGTCTCTTTAAGGGCCACAATCAGACGGATGCCGAGTAATTGGATAACGAGAATAAGCACTATATAATTGGGCCATTATCCAAAAATTATTCAAGATTATCCGTTATGCACTAATCCTTAGAGAAATTCATAAAATTCAAAGTGTAAAATATTTCGAAATCATTCAAAGTCAAAAACGAAGATGAAAATATTATAAATCATAAAATCGATTAAAACAAACCTACATTTTTCTACAATTAGAATTTAAGAATGTTTAGTATAATGTACAAATTAAACTTTAACTCGAATTAATATTTTTTTACGTTGTTACTCGCAACATTTCAAAACGAACAATATTTTCATCATCGAATAACCATAAAAAAAATGCATCAGGATAATTTCGTACGTTGAAGAATGTGATAAAATCTATTTAATTTTAGATAACTTGTTTAGTAAATTAAATGTAGTTCATTTATGAATTTTCTTATTGACATTCTTGGTGGCGTTCGTTTGATTTATGTAACTTTTTCACATTATTTGGTTGGCTTCTCACGTGCTGAGTAAAGGAAAAGTTGTTGACCCAATGATTTTTACAAATTTTAAACATTTTCAAGGAATAACAATTTTAATATTTCAAGGTTCAAATTTGCACTGCAAATGTGGGTCTTAAAAAATTGGACCGAAAACTTTAAAATTTAATTTAAAATAATATTTTAGTATGGTTACCGTATTTGCCCAATATAAATTTCTTAAATTTGTATTTAGTGGTATTATCAGTAATGAGATTTCAAACCTTGAAAAAAAAATAACTTTGCTATTTCCCTTCAAAACTTGATTGTCATGCGAATGTCCCATTCTTAAATCTGAATAACCCTTCAGTGTAAAACCTGTACCATTATATTAATTGAATTCTGACAATTTCTCGGTTAGGTTCGACATAATTATTTTTCAGACTTTTCAGGACAACCATTTCTCATCCTCATCTACTATAACCTTTGTCAACGTCGATTTTTTTTCCTAAAATATAGACCAAAGTTTCCCTCAAAAGCGAATCTGTTGAAAATCAGTCGAAACCGACTTCGCCTGTACCGAAGCGAAAGCACGGTCTTCGAAAGGTGATTTCGAGCGAGATTCATCCGCAGCCCAGGGTGATATAAATCGTTGTCTCTCTCTCTCCCTCTCTCTCCCTCTCTTTCCAGCTTCGACGACCAAGTCCGGCACAAGAGGGATAAAGACATTTTCGCGCAAGACTGCAACTAGAAGATTGATCGCCCATTTCTTGAAAGGCAACGTCAGTAGCAAGAGCGTCTTAATGGTCAAACGCCTAGCTGTCGACATCGATCCATGGGCTGGAATAAGATGAGTTTCTTTGGCGATAACAGATACTTTGGAAAAACCGGCTTTAAGGGATAAGCTAGGTGCAGCGACACGACCGCCTTGAAATACGAAATCCCGATCGTCGATTGCGGATCTTGTAAATGCTCGGAATCTACGTCGCAGATATTAAATTTTGCGCAATGAACGAAAGGTCGAAAATTAAAGGGACGTTAAAGTTAAAAATGAAATTACAATAAGTCGTTCAATTTTTCTCATAGTTCGATCAATCTTCATTCACTGCTGTATGAATAATTGAAATGCGCACGCGAATAGAAAAGTGACCGCTTTTGCAACTTGTCATTGTTTTCATTATAGTCGATCATTTTCATCACAAAAGAAAATAGGAGACAACAACCATCGATGCCTCTAAATTTCTTGGTGAGAATATTGAGCCTTAAACTTCTATATACAAAAGTAAATTTTTCACTCTATATCTGCGGCGAAATTTCATTCATTTACTGATTTATTGATATTTCAAAAGAAAACAACTTTAAAAAAGAAGAGCCAAGAATTTCAAAATTTTTCAATTATTCACATAGAAATCTAATATTATCTTTTTAAAATACAATTCGAGTGTGCGTAAATAAATACATTACCTTGCTAAGAAAAGAAAGCGACAATTACGGACGTAGAAATAAAAGTGAATATTTATCTATGGCAGTAACCCCTATTACCTCATCTGTCTAAGGTGAAAATAAATATCTCCCCTGTATATATACATAAATTCTAGAGTGTGTTTCGGTCTTTAAATGTTTAGTACCGCTTTACGAGCATGAAGAATAATCAATTTCGAGTATATTCAACAACATTTTTAAAAATAATTACATCTTCTTTTAATGACGAATAAACCTGCACCAAGTGAAATTATCTTTTCATTGCTCTGAAATTTTATTATGAAACGTAAAATTAAACAGCGCATGTATGGCATACGCATACTTCCAGGACCAAATATGATCTAATACCGATAATTTCAGGACTAGTCGACACTTCCAGGATGATCCTGAATAGTTTTAGGCAAATTACCGATAGTTCTAGGACATACATATAATGGCCGTTTTCCAGTGAACGTTTTCTGGAGTAAAAGTTACTCTATAAAGTAAGATTTACTCTGAAATAATGTTTTCACTGGAACACGAGTAAAATATCACTATAAAAATTTGTTCCTAGCCGTCCATCTTTACTGATTTGAAAATTGAAATTACAGCAATGTGCCA
>JAPYZR010002347.1:0-17188 GCA_030522945.1 Trichopria nigra
GACAGAATCGAGAGATTTTCTCGTACAGATTTTATAATGATTTTCCGATATAGGGCCTTTACAATAAAACGGAATGCCACGATTAATTTCTACCAGGGTCCTGATTAAATTTTTTCATTAAATAACAGTTTTCATTACTTTGATCATTATTTTTTTTTTTTTTTTTTTTTTTTTTTAATAAACAATATTCCCCGAATTAGACAAGATTTTATTCTGAATTAATATTTTTAATTCAGGCAAAAAGGCTTTCATATCTCTGTAGAACCAACCAAACGTAATGTTTAAATCTCGTTGATTTTATACTTTATGGTAGTTACAACTCCACAGGCACATTTGTTCCTCCTTTTGATCGTCACATGTCATCTGTCCCCTGAAAACGAAGCTGCATGGTACAAAACTCGGAAAACCTGCTCTTGACAACTTTTGCTTCATTGGCCTATGATTACTCGCTTTTATCTCTTTGTGAAGTTGGTACATTTAATGCACAAACTCGAGAAAAACATAAAATGACAAATACCAGAATTCCGTAATTTAAATCGTACTCTCACGAAAACTACACTTTCAAAAATCGTGCGATTACGTACGGTATAATATCCTGCTTTTGTGTGATGTAATAAAAATATATGAATAATAAATTTATTATATAACGTGCTTTGTATTAGTCAAAATAAAACATAATTGTTTAGAAAGTAAAGGAAAGCTGAAAAAAATAGACTTTTCAAAAATAGGCGTCTGACTATTTAGAGATGTTACTACTTGCGAGATCAAATAATCGTAAATTGTTACATCCCTAAGAAAGTAATATTGTTGTCTTATGTCACTAAAGAAAGGGGGAAGCTGAAAGTTACAAAATTTTTCCTGCAGGATTGAACAATGTTTCTTGAAAAAATTCCGAAAAATGACAAAAAAAATGTGTGGGTGCTAAAATCGATATAAAAAAATCGTAAGTAGTAACAGTCTGTGGTGGTAAGACTTCTCATTATTAAATATTTTTTTCAAGTTTCGTTATTGCTTAAACAATTGATATTCGATGTTACAAAAAGAAAAAAAAAACGTTTTGGCCCCTCAAAGTTAAAAAAGTAAAAAATTATTTTTCTACGATGAAATTCCCTGAAAATATGCCTTAATTTGTCAAGAATGCCAATCCAATTTATATTATATAAAATAAGTTTTTCAATGTGAATGCACGTTACCTCCATTCGCACGAACACAATTTTAAGCAGTTTCGCATAGAATTTCGCGAGAAGAGCTTTGAACGATTTAATTCGCCATTATATATCTATGAAAACCCGGTTCATTTGGAAAATCCCTCACATCCTGGGAATTTCCCCGGCGCTCTTCTATGCTTAGCGAAGTACCGTGGAATATTCCCGTTTGAAATCGAATGCGACATGAATAAATTATTCGTTCCCGAACAATGGCAAGATGTCGAATGAACGGATATCAAGTTGAAAAGGTGACTATGTAGTGTACGTAAAGAACACAACTAAGTATAAAATGAACAGGAAAAGAAGGAAAAATGAGAGCGATGTGTTAAAAGTGGGAATAAAAAAAAGTCGGGAAAAAGGGAAATGTGTAACAGAAGATGGAGAGTAGCAGAAAGGAAAATAAGAGGAATGATAAAACGCAAAATATAAGTTGAGGCGGAGAGTAGACAGAGACGATGCATAATGAAAAAGCATGATGCGAAAAGTGAAAAGTAGTTCATTCAAAGGACAAAAACAATAAAACTCGCTTGCCCATGTCATGTTCGCGTGCAGTAATTTAGAACTTGCTTGCTGTAATATGAAGTCGTTAATTAAAGTAGAGAAGAAAAAAAAAGATATACGCAAGTAATTAAAATATTTTTAAAAACATAAAAGAAGCTAAATTCTTTTCAACCAATCTTGAAAGATGAAGTTCACCGGCTGCGACGTGAAGAGATAAAAGGGAGATAAAACTATAATTTAAACAAACAAAAGGAAATAGAAGGGGGCTGGGAATAAGTAAATTACGATCTTCAATTAAGAGTAATCAGTAAATTCCCTTGACGCCTTTCGCCACGGGCGACCACGCTCGACGGCAGTGTGAAGCTTACGATACGAGCAGGGATAAAAGAAAACGCGAAAGATACGGCACGAATTCTACAGCCGCCTCGGCGACATTTGCATAACCCATCCTCCCTATCGGGCGAACACGGCGAAACGGGGGTGAGAAAATTTAGGGTCGCGGATCTCGGGCTAAAAAAGGGGTGAACCCTGGCACTGCTTCGGAATCGCATTTCTGGATTCGTATGCGCTTCGGTGAGGAGGTTGTTGCTTTACGATTTGTCACGATGGTTTCAAATAATTTTTATCATTGGAAATGATAAACGACATTTCGAAGATCTAATGCTTATCGACGTCCAATTGAGAAGGTAGAGATTTTTTCCCGGGTTATTCATCTTACGGGATTTCCGTTTGCGTAATAAGTATTGAGAGACTTTCGGATCGGATTTATTCCTTTCCATATACACGAAAGTGCACTTTCTGATCATTCGTACATATACCAATAGGAAAATACATTCCTGAATTTCTGATCCTCTCCTTTTATACCGCACGAAACTTTTCTTTCTTTTAGCGGGTGCATTTGTAGCGCATGACAGGAATACGCGCACATTCGGAAGATGACGAATGAAGTCAGAGAATGAGTTTCTTTGAGAAACGTAAAAATCCATAGTATATATATTATGCGAGGCTCCCGCGAAGGATACAAATCGTCCTTTCAGCAGACCCTGCTGTTTATCCCTTTCTTCCATTCGCGTTATAGCTTCCATCGGAAAAATCCCTCAGAACATCGACGTTCATCCTCATTACCCCCAGTAAGGAAAACAGAGCAGGAGCTGGAAATCATGGTGGGAGGAATGAAAAATCTGCTAAAAAAGAGTTGTAAAACGAAAGGAAAGAGGAGTCAGAAGGGGGAGGAAAGAAAGTACAAGACAAACTGAAGAATGAAATTTATAGGTACGTGCTTCCTTCTCCATTTTGCACGTAATTCGCCTACCGTGAAAGGCTTTAAAGGGAAGAATGCATTCCTCGCTCCCTCGTTTGGCCCAATCTTTGTTTTGTTTCAACCTCGTACTTCGTAAGCAAGTGAGCTCGTGCGATCCGTAGATTAAACGCTCGGCAGTTCGTTTTCCCATAGTTCCCTGCCCTTGTTTTCACCTACTTACTCTACACTCGGTTTTGAAAAAGTTGTTTCGAATGGAGTTATAATAATTGCGTGAGAACATTGTCGGTTGAACTCTAAACTGAAAGAGAACAGCGATTTTCCTCTGTTTTAATAAAAATCAGTCACTCCAGTTCTTGAATTTACGCCAGTTTGTATGTTTGAACGGTCTAAGTAAAGAAAGGCGCGTAATTACATATTTTGCGCCCTCTTGATTTCGAAAAAGGCTGAATATGATGATACCGCCATTTTGTGTGACCGACTTTGACAGAAATAGATTTCAATGTCTTGCAGTATATGCAGTACATTCATTTTTTGTAAAAAAAAAAAAATTTCCACTTGTAGTATTTGATCATCAATTATTTAAGAATAATAAATGTTTCTGAATATACACTCAAGTCAAACGCTTTTTCCAATGACACGTTTCCGAGTTCATTTTCGATGTCGTCTACTCTATTCCATTTGCAATGTGTCCTTGCAGTATAATGCGAGCTGATAGCATTACTACGTCGCGTAATTCGAAAAGGTACATTTTTATCCTTGCTTTTAATAGTAATCTGTTCTGCATGTTCCTTTTGCCTGTCCCGGTCTTTCTTGAAATCCAATTTCACGCCAAGGGTATGTGCTGCAATTTCCGTCAAGTCTTCTCGCGTTTGCCGATAAATATCGAGGATTTCTTTTTATTAAGAAGGATTAGCGAATACGTCGAATGTATAAAAAGAAAAAAGGCGACGAAGAAACTAGCGAGATTTTTCGTGTAAGCCAAGTAAACCGATTGTAAAGAATGAATGGCTTGTTTCCTAAGAACCGCGTTTTTTTTTTGTACGGTTTGTTTTAATGGACAGTATTGTGTAGTTGTCGGAATTGCTTCGTTTCGTTTTTTCGACTACGAGCTTCTTCTGCAAGGGGACATTCTTCGATGCTAAGAAATATTGTTTGACAGTGGATAAATATCGCACTTGAAAACATTTTTAATCGTGTTTCTTGGATTCGACGAAGATTGTCGATTTATCGAACTTTTTAAAATATCCCATATATATATATATATATATAGATACAATAGATATAAAACATAATTCTTAACAACAATAACAACGACAACGATAGTAATTAATTCATCTATTGTTAGGAATATTTCAATATGAGGTTAAGCATAATAATCCCACAGTTCCTTTTTTATTAAAAATTTCAACAAAAATTAATATATGATTATTAATAATTAAAATTTTACAAGAGCGTCATCGGAAAAATGCTGCACAATCGTAATTAAAAAAAAATTTCAATTACATGCATAATAAAAACCCTCTTTTATAATCTCGATTTATTTCATGGTTTCCCCGAAAAAGAAAAATTCAAATTTAACCCTACGAGTTTGCCTCTAGAGTGACTTAATCCCTTAATAAGTTGCAAGTAGTAATACTCGATTGTGATCAGACGAAATACTAATAACTTTTCTAGCTTCATAAATTTTAGATCATATTATTATCTCTATTTTCCATATTGTTTGAAGAATTTTGCTTTATCATTTTTTACTTTCTCTTTACTTCTTTTCCTTTTACGACCCAGTCATAGTTACGTTATCTTTCGGACGTTATCTTATCGTTACCTTTTTGACGAATGTTTCTCCCGACGGAATCGACTCGTCGGTCTTACAACATCGGTGATCGGCTTTATGTATTGAAGCTTGAAACAGGTATGGAATAAGGTTCACAGTGCTTACCCCTTACCCCTGCACGCCCCTTCGAGGTGACAAGACAACCACCGCATTTTCCGTAACGCGGATAGAATGGGCGGTAAGAATCGCGTAATTGCGAGCTTTGTTCGTGTCAAGAACCCGACTGTCGAGCTCTTCGCCTTACTGTGTTTCTTTGTCGTCCAACCTTCATTCCCATTTCATTCTTCACCTTCATTGTTTTCTTTTTTTCGTTAACCAAAAAAAAAAGAAGAAGGAACTTTATCTACTTCTCGTTTTTCAATTCGTATCTCGAAGCTTCTTTGTTCGCCGCTTTTACACTCTGGCCAAAGCAGGATTTATGCTTAAAATACCCTAGACTGTATAATTTTAAACAATGAAATCGTCTTGATCTGAGAAACTTTTTTAAAGAGTTAAATAGAACAGCGCAGGGATTTATATCACCTACATTATATACATTACGTATATTTTATATATTAAGGCGTGAATTTCCGGCGATAAAATTTTACGGTTTTCTTTTTTTACAAACTCTGGTGAATGAGCTTCAGTTTCAGAAAAGATTTCTCTGTTTCTGATAGAATAAACTGTTTGCAATTAACGAAATTTCGATAAAATCTTCTACTATTTCAAAAACCTCAAATATGCCATATTGAAATAAAATAACTTTTTTATTTCAAAATTTCTGTAAAAACTGAAGGAAATTAGTGTTTGGTACAAACTTGGTATTTTGAAAATGAACTAATCGAACATTTCCGTTTCCGTCGGACGGAACGAAAAAAAAATGAAACAGGATTAGCAATATTGTACAATCTGATGAAAAATTCGCTCGATTATTTCGTTGGAGAAACCAATATAAATGCCGAGGTACGTACGGGGAATGTGCCGAGATCAATAGCCGAAGCCCGCTGTTCAATCGTTCGTGTGCAAGGGAAGAAAATACCCAGGGAGGATGTAATCGCTAATTACGCCAGAAATAATGCTACGTACGTGTCGGGGTACATCACCGTTGATACCGTAAAGCACACGTTCTCATTACGTCAAAACAAAATCTTCATGCGCGGAAAAGAGGATTGAATTAGCCGATACACGTATCGACGATTCATTTCCAATAGCGGGTTTCCCTAATTGCGGTACGATTACTTTTTTTTTTACGCGTTAATTCTTAACTTTAGTGCATTGTACATTTGGAACGTGTTCTTGAATAAGAACACTCGCCTTACACCAATTCAGTTGTCAAAAGCATTGGCATTAACTCTCTTCGTACTCATCATCATTAAAGCACGATAGAACGTATTTAATTTTCTGACTTTATGTCAAACTTAAACTTTAACTGGTTTCGTATATGAACTCTGCTTTCATGAAAATCAAAGTAAAGTTTAATAAAGCGCCAACTTATTAGAGCTCTAACGAGTTGCACTTAACTCGATCAAATCTACAGTAATGGACACCTTTCAGATCTCAGAATTCGGAACGATCTTGAAATGAACACTCAAAATGTAACATTTAAGCAACGAATGTCTCGAGTGCACGATGTATCTGAGTAAAGTTTTTACACTTTGCCAAATCAAAAAAAAAAAAAAAAAAAAACTTTATTGCGATATTGTAATACCGAAAAATCCACCAAGGGATTCGGATAAGTTATAGACAGTGCGACGCCAAGGTTATCCTAGGGAATTCTTTGGGTATTTCGAGAGGACCCCACAATAGGACCGAGGGAGGCCATTGAATTCCTTGTATCGATGCTTTCAACCATTGTACGAGAAAGCAGCCTTTTACTTTAGACAGCATGGGCCATCATCGCGACTCTCGTTTTGCAGTCAACCGAGAGGAAACGGCCATTAACTCCGCCGTTTCGCTCTGGAAAGCTATCCTTGCCTTTTACTGCCGAACTTTATATCCGCGACAGATAAGATTAGCATTTGTTTAAGCCGGGACTAGGCGACGCCGGAGTTGCTGATTTTATCCCGGCGAGAACGTATGAAGATTCAATTTCCTCGTTGCTCCAATTTTCAAAGTTCCTACTGTATTTTTAGAGCTGCTGGAGCTGGAGGAGCATTTGGTTACGGGAAATTTCAGATATGATTTTAGATGTGTGATTACTGAAAAAATTAATATAGTGTAATTTAATGTGATAAACATTTTTCGGTTTCAGATACGTTACTAGAATGTTACGTTTGAAAATCTGTGGTTATTGTAATGATTGTTTGCACATTGATTTTAAAAAAAAAGTAGTAAGAATGTCATACGATACTAATGAAATGTCGTAATGTTTGTTTTCCACTCAACGTCAAGATGTCATTAACTCATGAAGTTAGCATAAGTGGATCCAACTTATAGAATCGCTCGGCGTTTTCATTTTTGTATTTTCACTTCACCTATAAGGATTAATTTGTACTCTTTCTTAATGTACAGGAAATAATTATTATAAATCTAAATACGCATGAATAATAATCATGATCATGAGCAGAATAGTTAAATATGTTTACATTGAAAAAGAATCTGCAAAATGCAGTGAAAATAAAAATGTACGAAAGAGAAATACACCGTACATCAGTAACGTACTGATACAGTCTCTTTTGTGATTGAAATGACGTTACAATTCCATATCTCTTATCTCTTATCGTCATATCTCTTATCAACCGTTCCATTTATTATAAAATATCCCATTAAAAAGTTGTTATAAAACCAACTTGCCGGGTCATTTAAGATCACATTTTTACGAGGAAAGTTTAAAGAGTCATAGAAACAAGAGCAATTTTGCGGCAACGACTTTTGCTCAGCCATTCTCAATGAGAGCATCATCGTCTTGCGAAAGCACCGTTAATATGGCGCGATTTGTATTGCCGTGATTTCGTCAAAGTTGAAACATGAAAATTCCAAAAATTCGACAAAATACCAAAGGATCGCTAGACCGAACGCAAAAGCGGCGTCCCTATTTGAAATTGTTGCTATACAAAGAGGACAAATGGGGTCGACCTCTGACACGCGGGGAAAATATTCGAAATATTTTTCGTCCTCGGCGCGGCTTTAACGGACAAGACGAGGACACCCCCGGGCGGAATAATAAACCGAGAAGAAGTGGCAATGTGCAGGCTTCGTAAATATTCGAAATTCTCGGGGAACGAACGTGACCGAAAGCGGGGAATTCGAGAAAGCCTCCTAGCGGATTCTTGAGGGGACCAGTGCGTGTGCGGGAGGGACGAGTCGAATAAGACTGGTCTCGTTTGATATGCCGAGCACACCGAACGCTACCTGCATATAGGAAACGTCATTTCGTCGAAGAAACGAATCGAAACTGTCGAAAAGAGCCTCGCTCGTGAAATGCATTACCTGGAATTTTCTGGAAAATTTAAATATTTCTCCGACTTAACCGCCCATGAAACGTTCCTTACAATCGAACTTATCGCGGTTTCGTTTCGCGTGCGTGCGATTCTCTTAAGAATCTATAAAGCGCTTGAATCGCTTACGACATCCGATAAGATGGAATGGATTTCACGCAGTCTTCTGCATCGACGATAAAATCCGTTAGAATCGCTGGTATAAAATGACGATAAATGTGTAGGCGAATGCTTTTTGTAAATTGCAAATGACTAAGTATCCTCGAAAAGCATTTTGAACGTCCCTAAACTCCTCCGCATGCATCGGTCCCTGCTTTTTATCTGCAAGCTCGAAGAAACAACCCCCTTATAATATTACTTTTTTCTTATTTTTTTATATTTTTGGATATTTCTTCAAATTTTTGAATTATTTCCAATAAACATTTCGAGACATAAATATATCTAAAAGATATCTTTTTGCTTATTGGGTTCGAAGTGCCCAAAATACACACCAAAAGAATAATAACCCTTCGAGTTCTTCGAAATTCAATAATTTTGCACATGAAGTTTATAAGGTGGAAATTAACTTGCCAGTATATAGGGAATCGACTTTTTCTTCGTTTAATTCTCCACTCTATCCCAAAGTGCGAGCAGGACATTAATATTTCAGTAGAAAACTGGCTTTCGTGGTCTCGTGTAAGTACATCTTCTTGCTTTTCAGATAGGCGAATCCGTTCGTATACGCCAACGTACACACATGCACTCTTGAAGCTTGAAGCTTTTTAAGGTTTCCGTAAATTATTTATGCATATATACAGTGAGGTCTGCTATCCGAACTTACCCTACAGAATTAATATTTCAGGTTTTACGACGAACGGTCTCTTTTTACAAGGGAAAATTTACTTATAAATTTCCGGCAGAAAATTAAAATAAAACGAATAATCCGAATGGAGCAGTGACGATCTACTAGCCGTTTTGCGGTGTTAATCCCAGGGGAAATTCCTTTTTGCATAAATGAAATCAATTCTTAACTTGAGGTTGATTTCTGATATACTTTAAGAATAGAGGAACTATTGGAATGGATTTTAGTTCTGTGCGACGATATTCAATTTCCCTCTCCAATACGTTTATGTAAAACATGACTTTAAAAATGTATACTTTTTCATCTAATTCCTAGAATTTTTAATGAGATTGCTACCATTATTGTTCATGGTAAAAAATGCCCTTCTTTGGGGTAAACATTTTTCAAATTAAATATATTTATTGGATAAATCCCACCAGACATAATACAATTTAAATTGTCGCTTTATCGTTGTTTGTACAATGACCATTTAAATTGTGTTTATGCCTGGCGGGATATTTTATTCGATAAATAAACGTTGTTAAGTTTTTTTCTGACAAAGCCATTATTACGAATATCATGTAACATTTTTTAATTTTCATACTGTTCATTCTCATAAAATTTGCTAACCAATTTCATTATTTTACTGTGTAATAAATGTATATTTACACTGCATTGTGTTTATTTTCGACGTGTGTTTCAATTTTTGCACAATTGCGCTTAAATTGTTGTTTATTATTTTTATTTCATACTCTTTCCACGTATAAAATTAATTATTAAGATATATATATATATATATATATATATATATATATATATATACCGTGAAACCTGAAATATATATAGAAGAATAATTATGTAACAAGTATATTACAAGTATGTAACATTTGCGTAACAAGTAATAATTACGCAAATATTATGTATTTACTACCTTTAATCTTTGAAATGAAGTAATTATTTAATAAACAAATTTTAAATTGTATAAATAAATATTATTTTAACATTTTCATGGTAGAAATTATTCGTGGCATTCCGTTATATTGTAAAGGCTCTATATCGAAAAACCATTATAAAATCGGTACGAGAAAATCTCTCGATTCTATCCAGATTTTGTGTAGAAAATCCAGAAATTTTACAGTGTAAATTACTATAAATTCTAGACAGATAAAATATGAATTCTACCTGTTTTCTATATCGGTTTTGTCTAGAAGATGCTGGATATGATTATTTTTATATTAAATTCCTTTTTAAATTATAATAAAGTAGCTTATTCAGTTGATGAAGTTGAAGTGAACTATTTCGTAAACGAAAGTATAAAGCAAAATTAAAAGTGAACAATAATTTAACAATTAATGAAAATGACATTCATAATGATACATGTGAACCTTTTGCTAAATTGCAAATATAAGAAAAAGAAAAGGAAAATGATAATATATTCATCGTATTGGCAACGAAGAATGTCAGGATCAAGAAAAAGAGTAGAGGAATTAGAAGTAAAAGAGGGTCTTGAAGAAAGAGAAGAAGAATGTGAAGAAAGAAAAGAGAATGATGAAGCCAGAGAAGAGAAATGATACATGACAGATTTTACGGTTTTGAATCTATGCAGTTTTTCCTACATAAAAACTGAACAGATTCTGTTTAGATCCTCTACAGAGATTGTTATCTTGACCCTATATACATTAGGCGTCTGCGGATATTGGGACTACATAGTCTTCCAGCCTAGAATCAGTAATTATTCTTGACAATCTGAACAGGATCGATACCTCGCCTCGATTAATTTCTTACCAGGTGTCTATAAAAATTGTAATGTCCTACATTTCACTTTGCTGTAACATTTAAATATATAAAGCCTGATGTTAATAAATAGAGTTGCGAACCCCACTGTAAAAACAAAAATAAATTTTAAGTTTTGAAACCAAGTTTATAAGAACATAAACTCATAAAATTAAAAATTATGTAAGTAGTATTTATATTATTATAACAACCATTGCGAATAATTTTATTATAATGCATCGTATTCTATATTTTGTAGTTATACCGCTATTCAGACCTACACACTGACATCAATTCCTGTCAAAATGTTTGTTGAGTACTATATTAATATAAACAACACGTTAATATTCTCTGTATTTTTGAATAACATTGTTGGCTGCTGTTTATCCAGGATTCATAATAGATGGTATAATAATATAAATTACAATTTAATTTTTGTTTTCTTTAAATTTTATAAAATCATTTGTAAATTTTTATTCTCATTATAACTAATGTAATTATTCTGTTCAAAAAAAGCATTGCTTTTCATCCAAATTTTGACCATTTCCAGACAGAATATAATATACTTGAAAACACGACTTAGAAATCTCGTTTTCATGTATTGCAGTTTAATTTTATTGTTTACTCATTTGTAATTCCAGTGACAATTTTTCAATAGTCGTTTTCCGTTTGTTATATTTTCGATAATTTTAACAATTTTCATTCATCTGAAGGAATCTTTTATAAAATGCTCTGAAGAAATTTTTTATAAAAATGTCAGCGAATAGAAATTTGAGAAAGCGTTCAAATATTATTCCGCGAAGATGAGTTGATGTCGATTAGAAACTTTCTTTTCGAATTTTCTTGCTGGAGCTTCAAGAAAGTTTAATATAATTTTATATTAAAAGTTTCTGAAACTTCATTTTCGAAAACTGCTTTAATAATAATCGAAAATTTTCTTCTTGTAAGGCCTTTTAGTAATTAGTGTTTTGCGTCAAAACGTTGACAATTTTTTCGCTCACATATCTCGTGAGCTGATTAATCTATATTTTGAGTTTTTCTTATTTAATTTCGCTCATTTATTTAATTGTTTACAAATTTAAAATATTTATATCGATAGTAATTGCATCACATTTATTTACATAACTCCAACAGTTTTATGGTTATACGCAGCACACACACACACACACATATGTACATATATATGTATGTATGTGTGTGTGATTGGATATTTACTTCTTTTCATATTATGGTCTTGATGCGCAAACCGCGGAGCGGAAAAGTGGCCGATTTTCTTTCGGGAAGCAATTTATACAGCCCCTTCTTTTAGCAAAAGCTCGGAAAAGCACGAAAACTGCCAACGAGAGAAAAAGAAAGCAGGGAAATAAAAAGGCAGAAGAAAAGCAGTTAGCAGTTACTCCTGTAAGACGATAAACGAAGTGCTGGCAACGCAATGTACCGGTGCGTGATTCTGCAATGCCAAATGTAAGCGCCGAATACACACTGCAATGAGAGTTTACGATGCCTCCGTAAGAATCTTATATTTTTTAAGCATTATATGCAGTTCTGCAGTTAACAGCGAGGAACTAATAAATATTATCTTGTAGAAAAATTACAACGAAAATTTCTATCGTAAAAATTATATTTTTTTTACGTCAATTTTTTATTTTATTTTTTTTTTCTAAAAAATACGAACGACTTTTAAAAACTTGTTTTAAAACATTTTTTAAAATATATTTTCGATAAATAACTTATAAATGATGGAATAAATCTATAAAGCTATTTCTGAGATACTTGTTGGATGAATCTCGTTGGTAATACATCCTGGCAATGCGAAACTGAACATTGTCAAGCGTAAGAGCTAGACAGGCTCGCGACTGTAGCAGACTTTACCGCATATTTTTAAATATCTCATTTTCTTTATCTGGTTTTCCATTTATACATAATCTCTTATACCGTAAGTTATTGAGACAACGGAATGTAAATAAGCTTCTGGTATTTTAAAACTTTTATTGTTCCGTTAAATACATTGCTGGTTTAATTACCAATGCATGCATTAAAGTGATATATCTACAACTGCAATAATGTTTTTTTGAAGATAGTGAAGAATAATCGGTAATGAATAAATATATTTTTATTTATTTCCTATTTTTTTTTGTATTACTTCTCGACTATATGATCATACTTTTATTTAATATACTAATATAAAGAAAGATATGGTAGTCCAACCACTGTGTAATAGTACATTGCCATTGTCGATAAGCTATAGCTTGCAAAATTTTCATGTTTTCGAACTCAATCATTTTTGAAAATGTTTGATATCAGAAACGTAAAGCTTCACTAATTGCATTCTACTTTGATAATTGCAATTAAACTAGAAATTAGGTTATTAAAATTAATAGGATTATCAGAGACGACGTAAAGTTGAAAATTTTGCAAATTTCATATTTGACTGGGTTGTACGCGATGATCAAATAAAAATTTAGGTCAATTGAACTGTTTGCATTTCGACTTTACAAAGTATCGAAATGCTGAAAGCAAATTTAAACGGGAAATTTATATCTAAATATAACTTTTTTAAAACCGCACCACCGACAGATATATTTCCATGGAAACTCCGGCCTGAAATATGATAAAAATGTACACTCCACGCGGACGTACGAATCGACGATGTCGCTGTACTGAAGAACGAATAATCAATGAATGTTTAATTGACTATAATTATCATCGCAAACTAATTCAAAATCCAATTTCACGTTCTCGCCAGGTGCTTCATTTATAATTAATCAACGCAACGAACGTCTAATGAAGCCAGCCCGTTTCAATGCTGCAACATATAAGCAAGAGCAATATTGCGTTTTTTCAACAATATATGCGACAAATGCCAATAAAATGTTTCACGCCGCATTTTCTGAATGAATCGTTTCACGTAAATAATTTATTTCTAGAATGAATCTGTGTTTATACTTGTCGTGTCTCCGGTACATATCTGCTACATTCGATATAGACGTCCGTTTATCCAACCGCAGATCTTACACGATGACAATGAACCGGGCTTTTTATCCCTAAAACAGGAATGCATCCAACACAACCTAACTGATAACAACCTGAATGATGGTGAACTACGTGTGTCGCACAATCACGCATCAGTTTTTTCAATATATATACATTCGTTCGCATTCACCCACCCACACACACACACACATACGCGCCCGCGCAAAACCACATTTACACACGCACACTCGTTATACATACACTTGCAATCAGGAATGTGTATATATCTGCAAACAAGCACGTTTTTCTACGACCTTCCAGGGCATTACTTTCACAGATTGCATATTGGAAAATATGATCCACGCTCGAACGGAGAGCGGACGAAGCGTTGTAAAGTAGAAAAGAACGGTTGATCGGAAAACGCGAAATACCTATACATCAATACTGAAAATATCCGTTGAGAAAAAATGAGAGGAATTACGGTTTGCGGGCGCGGTGAATAGTACTCTGTTCAATGGCATTTGCTTTATTCGTCTTTCCACGAAAATGGAAGCATATGATTCTTGTTTGTTTTTTAACGCTGAATTTGCATTTGTTTAAAGCAAACGAAAATGCAAACAAACCAATAAAAACGCAGGCATGAACAAAAGCCATAAAATGCCAAAACTACTTGTTTATAGTATTTGTTAATTGTATTATGGAATATATCGTCACTGAATATGTGCGGTAACATATAAAAACTGTTTTTACGATCGGCTATTACTTCATTTTACGTTACGGGATTTTAAGTTGAAATATGAACAGAGACATACATTTACAGATACTTATACGCACATACACACATATTTCAATCATGTCGGTTTCATTAAATTATAGTTTACCTTTTTCAACGAAATCGTTCGTGAATCCATCTGGTTTAATTTTTATATTTTTCTCTTTCTTGTGTTCTCATTCTAGGATTACGCATGTATTTGGCATGTGCATATTATCTTTCCATAATAGTTGTTATCGTGACACAATTATCACTGGATATTCACTTGACGTCCAATTTGTGTTCAGTTGTCACTGATGAGGATGTCCGTCAAACGTCCGTTATGCACATATAATGGACGTACAATGTTCGTACAACGTAACCGCGCACTGTGCAATGGATGTAAAATGGACGTAAACATAAGTAGATATCCTGTAATGGATAAAAACGGGACGTAAATTGATCGTCCAATATCCAATGTACGTCCAATGAACGTAAACGAATGGACGAAACTTGAACGCATCATGTACATCCAATGAACGCCCAGTGCTAAATGGAATTCCAGACTCACACCTCACACAACACAATCCGTCCCGTGATGACCTAAAGAGCTCCTGAGGACGTCCAAATGTCCGTATTTTTTCACCTGAGGAGCTTCTCGGGTACGCCCGGGACAGATTGTGTTGTGTAGGACGTGCATGGGGCGATCAATGTACGTTCATTGGAAGACCTATTTATGTCGATGTCCATCTACCGCATGTCCATTGAACATCCAGATATCGGACTTTCAATACGTTCATTGGATGTACAATATACGTCAACGCACGTGTAATGGACATCCAATAGACATACCGACGTATTTGTGCTATCTAGGATACTGCACAGACGTGTGAATATTGCTAATTACACAATTTTAACGATGAAATTCCTTACCAATGGGTGAGATGGATTTTAGTATCAGAATGTTTAATTTAATTAATGCAGAATGTCTGAAATCGCGCGTTTCTATTATCGAATAATATTGAGACCTCTCACATATTGATGCTTAAAATGTAGATAAACTGACACTGAAAATGATACTTAGAATGTGCATGATAGAAATTAAAGCATTAATTTTTCAAGACTACACTTAATACGCTGTACTTCACAGAAAGCGTCATTAAATAAGTTTATTTCATTCACAATACTTTCGCGAAGCCCTGCGAAAGTTTCAGTTAAACCTTCATTCCTTGCACCCGAAAATTCAACCCTTCGGGACACTCTCCCTACTGGCAAACAGTTTTTAACATATAAAAATGGCTAAAGTAGGTACGCCCGTTTGGAAATGAAATCTCCTCGAATAACACCAAGTCTTCGTCGCTTGTCGAAAGACGTCGGTGAAATCGGAAAGTGGCGGCGCGCTCTCTGGGGATAAAAAAGGTGGAGGTAGTGAGTAATCGTGACGGGGAGTCTGATTGGACGGTTTAAAGGGTAATTTGGAACGCTGCCACCAATCAATGGTGTCCGACGTAGCTGATATCGCTAAGCGAAAATCCGACTTACGACCCGCACTCGATCCCTTGTATTGGGATCCGCTGGGATCCGCGCTACGTTGCTTGCCTGGAGAGAAAGGGAATGAAGGGGGGATGAGGGGTTGGGGAGGGGAGTAGAATCGCGCCGAGAGGAGTGAGGCGAAGTCAAGTAGAATAGAAGGAAGTGGGTAGACTCGGTTTCATTGCGGCGAAATTAACCTTTCGATCGGAATCCCCCTCTGTACGCCTGCGGCTATTAAGGGAAAGTTTATACCACGGGGAGGCTGAAGCAGCCACTTCCACTGAATTATTGCTGTCATTGTTACCGGTATCTATATGAATTTTTCAAAATAACGCGAACCCAGACTGCCTAGGCTAATTGAAACGCCGCGTCTTTGTTGAACAGTTTTATGATCTGTTTAGAATCTTCGTAGTGGGATCACTTTCCCTGCTGATGAACTATACTTCCTTACTGTGTATATATAATCTATTTACGTTATATTTGATTATATTTTAATGAAGATGCACCTTTTTTATTGATGAATGCAACTAATCTTCCATGTCACTTTGGTAATTAATGCTAGGAACTAATACCTAATCTGGAGCTCAAGAAAACAATTAGCTTATAGATTATTTTGTTTGGTGTTTTGTTTGTTGGAATTCTTGACGATAGTGTTGGATATAGCAACTTCCAGACTTTCAACTCTCCATCTGAAGCACCTGAAGAATGTGTGCATTACCTGGTCTAAACTCCCCTTAATATACCCATATCATTTCCGTTCTAGACAGAGATTTGCTGACACTTTGGTTAGAACTTATTAGTGAGATCCAGTAATAGGAAACACTTATCCTGGAGTTAGAGTCTAGGGGATCAACGATGTACAAAATTCTTGATCACCTGTTCTATTAACTTACCATAAACTAATATTCACGATCATATTATCCAGAATAAACATCAGGCAAAGACACAATTGATAAGGAGCCATAATATAACAGCACGTAAACATCCTAAATACGATAACCGATAAAATTATAATCGTACCCTACACAGAAAAAACGGTAATCTAATAATTAGAATAGCATATTCTTTAAAAATATTCTTAATAATATTCTTAAAATATTCTAAAATTAAGAATATAATAT
>JAPYZR010002348.1:0-17187 GCA_030522945.1 Trichopria nigra
ATATCTGGAACATATATGATCCAGATATAATCATACATGATTCAGATATAATTATATCTGATCCAGATATAATTATATCTAATCCATTTTTTCCCGGTCAGCATTACTCTATAGATTAGAAATTATATATTTTGTATCTTAGTTGATAGATTGATGGAAAATAGGAAGAATAGTTAGGACAAAACCCAAAATGTTCACTTCATTAGTATTGTCAATACTTATTATCAATATTTTTTTATTCTTTAGAATCGTTTTATTTTTTTCCTATTATCGTGCGCAAAATGCCCTATTACTATATGTTGAAGACAAACTAGCGCTGTCATAACTGGGTCGCTCCAGTTTTTAGACCCGTTATCTCGAAACCATCGAACTTTGCGCAACTTAATAGAAAAAAATATTATGCGAGATAAGTGCGGGAATCACCTACATTGCGCACTTGCATCGTAATATGATAATGCATGTCTTGGTTGATAGATTGATGGTCAACCAAATAAAGATCTAATTTATGATTTTAGATCGGAACAACTACATCTTAACTGGTATGTGATGTTGATGATCTTCAGGGCTGCAGCGTCTGCAGGATTTCTGATGCTGGTGAAGGAAGCTTCTCCATAAATTGGAATAATAAAAGTTTTCATCACCATCGTACAAAGTTCAACAAAAACATCGACGGGATGAATAAATATCACCACGGTAACAGGGTTCAGTTTGTAAGTAGGTTCATTGTTGATCGATAAAAAAATGAGCTGCAAGCTAATCCTTGATTCCAGCCTTGACCTCACCTTTGTTCCTACCGTGAAAAAGTACCCCTTCCGTTCGTATAAACGGTTTTCTTGTACCTTTCATGCCTATTAGGCTCGCTTGTAAACGAAATGCGCATAAATTTCGAATCCGTCAATTACGACGATGACTTCTTCGAGCAGCCTCTCGAATTAAAGCAATATGGGCGTACTTACATGAGAGTTTATACCGACATTAGCGCAGACCCAATCAAACATGGGAAGTGCGAGTTGCGAGGAGGCGCGTTGCATTCATACGTATACGCGATGCGTCGATACAGCACACCGCCACCGAAGGGTGATCGGGATGATAGAGGCAGATTGATTTTATCAGTTTTGCGCGTAATTGCGCCTGTTGGGACACAGGACCGTCATTGTGGCTCGATTTAAGTGCGACTCTCCTACCGAAACACCCAGGCAATTCCCATCGGCTCCCCTATCTGCAGAAAAATTAAAAAATCTACCGCCGATAAACCAATCATCCATGTGTACTCGAATGCTGCTATCTCAGAATCTCCGTGTTTTCACTCCAGCAATAACTTTCTTCAACTATAATCTGCCAAATTGTTTGTTAATATCTCACTTTCAAGCATTGCTTTTAGGAATTTCTCAGGTACCTTGAAAATATTTAAACATCGGATAGCCTAAAAACTTACAGACATAACCTAACTTAAAAGTATTGAATGCAAAGTATTGAGCATCATAACATCAAATTCGATGGAAGCTAAGAATAGAAGCTGAGCCAATGAAAGTCCTTGAAACGTATTCCTTATATGAAATCTTTTTTTTCGTCAGTCCCAAAACCATACGGAAATCCAACAATTTTAACGACTCTCCTCCCGAAATGTTTGCGTAAAATGAGTTGCGAAAGATTTCAAAACATACGTTCTATCCGTGTCAGCGAGACTCGAATGTCTCCGATTGTTATCCGTGCGAGGATCGTGGGAGACACTCGTCCGCCAATTGAGGGGGGAGGTTCGAGTACCCTTCGACTACCCGCAGACAAAAAATGAAGGCGACAAAATCACGATCTCGTCGATTGGGGAAACGTGTCAATTATTTTTGAGCCATCGTGAATTTTTTCGATGAAAACTCGATGAAAAAGATGAGAGCCGTTTACAGTTTCTCCTTTCGCCATTTTATTTAATAAAAAAAAAACACACACACAGGATACTTCGTCGTAGCTCGCGAGATCGAGATTTACAGCTGCCTGGGACTGCGGTGTTATTGCCCGTGAGGAATCGTATATTATCGCTGATGGAACGTAACTGCTCGAAGGGCTGTAAACCAATAAAGTGATAAAACCCGCGGCGCTGTTTGTTCAGTTTCGATGTTCCAATTGCAAGATGCCGCTTTGTCATACGACATTGATCAGCTAACAAATTAAGTTGGACTCGGCGTTTTAATTTTTTTTACGTATCCGACATATGGAGACGATGCGTGCCCAGTCAACCCGCGCCCTTTTCCACCTAATCAGCGACTCTCCTTCAGGTTTACGATAATAAGTACGGGGAATTTATTTAAGAGACCAATGGGGACTTTAATAGAAAGCAAAGCTCTGTGATCGTATGAAGCGCACGTGCGTGTAACGAGAATCGATGCCGCAGCGAAGAAAGTAGTCAAAGAACTCGAATAGACTCGGCGCGGCCTCGGATCCCCGTAGCGAACCCTCGTTGCGCGTTAACCCCCGGAAAAAAGGGGTTGGCTAGTGCCGACTAATAATCATGGGCATTATTCGACATAAGCATTTGCTCGTACGTTTGAACGACGAGCACGGTCCGTGAATCGCACTCCTGAATCAAAGCGCCGAAGCGTCAAATTGGCTTACGATGCTTGCGGCCAGTGCCGCGTATACTGATACGACCGCAAACATTTCGGTACGAGACTAACTCTTCCGTATGCAAACGACAATAACGCTTGATCCCTGAATGGAGCCCAGAGGAGGGACCGATCTCCCCTCCCGATCCCCTCGTAAAGCGCGTTTACGTTCGTCGAGAATCATGTTTGCTCTAAGGATCGACCAGCGTCAAGAAGCTCTAGAGCAAACATCGGCGCCCGCTTTTTCACGAATCCACGAATAACAAACCCTCTACCTGCTTCTTTCTCGAATATCCCAAAAACAAACCTGTTATTTCGATGCGTCTGCTCTTTTATTACTTAAGCTTACGCGCTGGATGTTGATGGCCATTTTATCGTTTGTCGTTTTGATCAAATGCTTTGATTTATCCTTTTCTGCAATGTTTGTTGTTCCTCTTGTCCTTTGTTCTTTTTTTGTATTACACTCCTATATTTACCCTTTTGACATTACCCCAACTCTTATACTGCAGAACACTTTCGTCGGTGCTTGTTACGTGATAAGGATCATCATCTGTAGGAAAAGTTATTTCCGATAATTAAAGGGATGAGTTTGAAGTTGGGATTTTTGTTTGCTTTTCCCCAAGCACAATGAGCCCAAGTATGGATCTAAGTCATGGAGATGGAAACATCTCCTAAACATAACCCAATGCCTAAGAGGATCATTGTTTGAAGAGAAACTCAATTAGAATCGTTAAAGGAGTGGGATTCAGTCCATGTTCTTCATTTCAATTTTCTCTCTAGGACCAAACTTGCCAGGTTTAGGTTTCTTTTCTTTCAAGAATGTCATTATATGTCCTTTAGGCAGTTATATATTGTTTAGATTGTTATATTAAGTTTGCAAAATTTTGAATCCTTCCATCGATATTTCTCAACCAGACGGAGGGTTAAACATACTCAGCAAGTCCAGTTAGTATATTAAAAAAAAAGTCCAAGGTACGGAAACGGCTGATTCTCTCCTCAAAGTGTCTACTTAATTACAGCATCGTCAAGAGTTGTCAGCGTTTATGTCCGCCCAATGGAAATCAATCATCGCGTTTCGTCACCGGCCGGCGTACGTCTCTCTTTTTAAATTGCGGGATAATAGGAAGCAACGTCGGTGTTTTTTTGTCCCTTCTCCTTTAAAGGTGGCCAACTTCGTCGTGCCGTTCGTTTTACGCGTCTTAATTCCATCTTGTTTTTCGATGAATTTCCAGGAACCGTTTTGAATTCCTCCTTGCCTCGACTATTTATAGTTGGCGCAATGTCCGTATTCCATCTGTAGATCACGGCAGATTGTACGTACGAGTTAAGTGTATTGGGCTCCCGTTCACAATTCGTGAACGAAAGGTCCCGGGCACTTGGAGAATATTACAAGGTGTTCCGGTAATGTTCCCCTTACGACTTTATGCCCAGTCGCTGCGGTCGTATTTTCTGGCGGGCTCCTCCATGTTAAGCGTCGTACGATTCTGTCATTTGTCTTTTCTAAAAGGGTCGTTTCTTCCAGCGTTTAATCGCGCATATCGCCGATTATGAGGAAGATAGGCGAAAAAGAGGAGACACGATTTCTTCTTTGGATTCAGCTTTCCATGTCGGCCTCGCGCATATACCGATACGTCACGGGGACAAACCTGTTCTTTCTCGAGCGTTCGTTATGTGTTTTACCACTAAGGCCGACGGCGTCTTATTGTACGGGACCGAATGAGACGTAGATAACGGCGCGGAACACCCATTTACACCCGGCGGCAGTTTTTACTGTTTTATGTGACGAAAAGTCGTAAAAGTATATCATTTCGCTATGACTTTGGCTCGACGGGCCGTCGTAACTCGACCGTCGAAAAAAAACCAGAACGAAACGCTACTTTGATGCGAATGTGCTGTCCTTTATGCGGCGAACGGTTCGATCGGAACACGCGAAAAAGTGACCGGAATTTATGCGCACCGGTCCTCAAAGTCCCCAATAACTCCCCCATCAAGGAAAATTAACGAAACGCAACTTGTACGGGAGAAACAAAAAACCTCCTAGTGGAGTGATTTTTTTTCGCGCGCCTTGTTAAAATATGACTCGTTTTACGTCAGGGAAGTATAACCTCGTCGTACACGCGAAATGAAAGGAAGTGAAGCGACGGTAATAAAAAGGGCGACGGCGCGTGAAAGCTCTCGACGTGGAATCTCTGGAGGATTTAAATCGTAGCGGCGGAGTATGTTTATAAATACGAGAATCCGAGAGATTTGTCACGCCGTACGCGGCGAACTTTACCGTTGAACGGCGTCGCTTCTTAAGCGTGTCGTACACCCGAGTGTACCCGAGGCTCGTACATCCCGAACACTTTCGTCCGTCTCTCGGATCATTTCGAAGACGAATGCAAAACGCTTTAATTGCGCCCCTTGTGATGCTGTTTCTATATATAATGTGCCGCTGAGTACGCGGAGCTGCCGCTAGGTGTCACTCCACGACTGTCGCAGCTCTCGTTAGAGAAATGGGTTTGATTGGGTGGTGACTTGAATATTTTGAGAGGCTGGTCTGAAAAGCCACGTGCCAGATGTCAGTAATCTAAAATTGATGTTTCCAAAGTGTTATTTAAAACTTTGGGGCAATATAAGGCTGGAGGTAATTTGTAATTAATGAGCAAAATGATGAAATGATGAAAATTCCTTTAGATTTTCAAAACACATTTTCACTTAAAGAAAACTAAACAATCAAAGCAAAGTTAATTGTTTAACAATCCATAAAAGTGTATTTATCAATCAACAGAAATTTTCTCTTTAATCCGTCAGTTCACTCGCCTTATTTATTTTTTCCGTATGTGTAAAGGCGGTTGTTTCTGAAGCCGGAAAAGGGGTTTTGAAAGGGGTTTGAAGGGAAAGGGGCGGGAGGAGCGTGCTAGTACATGACGGTAACGGAAGAGGAGGAGGACGGCCGAGTGAAGATCGAGGGAGAAGTGTGCGAGCGTAGCCAAGTCCTCATTAGCGCATTCCGGTGCGACGCCCGCGACTCAAAACGTCGTCGTCGTAAAAACAGCTGATGCGATGTAGCGAGCGCCGCGACGCTCAAACGCACGCCGAACACACGACAACGACACAGCAGTTCGTTAGAGCATATTGCCGCTTGCTCTTACGCCCCTTTATTTCTTCGAGCGAGGAATCGCGCTCCACCTTCGAGCGAACTGTAATTTTTGCCCTCGTCTACTTACGATGGATCATGTCCCAGGTCGTTGGACGTATTCCCTCTGATGAAAAGTGGACTCTCTTTTAAATATTAATCAATAATAATGATGTAGAAATGATATAGAAACCCTGGGACCGACTGTTTTCGACTTTGATTTTCAACCATTTTGTACCAGTAAAATAGGGTATAGGGTTTCAATAAGATGGTCCCAGATTTTATTCCCTTCGTAGCAATTCATGACTTTAAACAAAGTCTCTGACTGGCTGAATGGCGTCGAGTCCTTTTATTGAAGGGTTTCTAGTGGTCCGAAACATCTCTGTTAAATATTGGTCAATGATAATGATGTAGAAACCGACCTGGAACCGAATGTTCTCGACATAGTTTTTCTACAATTTTCTTAAGACGGGATGTTTTCGGTATAGGTATCCTACGATCTTTGTGGGACTGGCTATTCTCTTCATAGGTACTCTACCATATTGTTATTTTCATATGGAAAAAAAATACATGGCGTGACAGTTGTGTGAGTAAAGACAGGGTTTTAGTTTGAACAAGCTGTCGTTGAGATGGTCCCAGATTTTATTCACTTCGTAGCATTTCATGACTTTAAGGCTGAATGAAGGGTTTTTAGTGGTTCCAAACATCTCCGTTAAATATTGGTCAATGATAATGATGTAGAAACCACCCCTGGGACCGGCTGTTCTGGGCGTAGTTTTCCTACGACATTCCTGGGACCGGATGTCTCGACATAGATTTTCTACCATTTTCCTAAGACGGGCTGGTCTCGGCGTAGGTTTCCTACTACTTTCCTGGGACCGGATGTTCTCGACACATATTGTCCATCATTTTCCAGGGACCGGTTGTTCTGGACATAGGTTTCAGTCATTTCTCGAGGACCGGCTGCTATCGGGAATAGCTTCTTATGATTTGTTTGGGACCGGATATTCTCGGCATGGGTTTCCCGCGATACTTCTGGGACCGAATTTATTTGACATAGGTTTTCTACGATCCTCCTGGGGCATTAGTCGACATAGACTTTTCTGGAACCTGTTGTGCTGGTTGTAGTTTTTGTGCCGTTTTTCTATGACTTTGCATTTACCCGTATTTTGCCAACCTATCAAAAAAAAAAAAATATTATTATACTACAATATATATTACAGGCTGTATATTATAGATATTGTATATATAAGTGTATATTATAGATGTCCAAATTTATGACGCCCTTAATGATGAAAGTATAGTACATTTCTCAATGTAATTCGTGGGCGTTTCGACGGTAGTAATTTGAGTAATAGGGAAAGTAGGGAATAATTGCGGCGAAAACGAGCGTATTATTGTCGAGTCGGGTTTAACGTAAGAAGTGCTCGATGATAAAGTTGTAATCGTCCAATTAAACAATTAAAGGCGCGATCAATTACCGCGTGCCATGTAGGGGCTTGGGAAATGTTTATATAGCGGTGGCGCGATTCGATCGGCGCTCTTCTGGTACATATGGGCAGACGGACACATGCTAGCCGAGTATGGAGCACACAAACGGGACGCGACGAGAAGTGGCTGAACCCGCTTGTCAGGGAACAATACTCGCGCCGATAGGCTAATGTAAGGTTATAGCTTCGCGTACGCGCCAATGGCGCCAGTCATTGGCATCGTCGGAAATCCATTATTACAATATATAAAGACGGCGAGATTCAATTTTTCTCATTTTGTTTACGACCTATTTACATGCGTGCATTTATTACGTATATTGTAGTCTCATCTGTATGTTATATATGTATATATGCAGGGTGCTTTAAAGTGTGTAGGATTAATGTGAGAATTTTTTTATGTTTTCTTTGTCGAATATCGATGTGGAGACTTGATTGAATTATAGAATGACGAATATTTTTTTCAAATAATTACCATTGAAATACAATTGAAACAGATTAATTGTAAATTTTAAACAGTAATTGTCGAAAAATGACAAATAATTTAAATAAATAACCATTAACATAAATTACCAGTAATTGACAATAATTTCGGAAAATTCACATTAAATTGTTAAGCGTGACAATGATTGACGAAAATTGACGAGAATTGACAAAAATTGTCGAAAATTGATGAAAATTGATGAAAATTGATGAAAATGACGAAAATTGACAAAAATTGACAATTAAAACGACTTGAAATTAATAGAAAATTTATCGTCAATATATGACAATAATTAGCAACCATTAAAAAAAAGAAACGGAATTTATCGCATTACAAATTGATAACATTGGAAAGTTTAAGATAATTATTATTTTTTTTTCAAAATCGTGATAATTTGATAAAATTGTACGACGATTCACAAATTTTGACAAAAATTTGACAACTGATCCAAGTCAACTCTAATTGACAATTGTATTGTTCTCAAATAACGACAAGTGATTGATTGACAGTTATAATTTTTACATATACATCAACAATTGTTACGAAAACTATAAATTTATAAAAACATGACAGAAATTACCATAAATTGTGTCGAATAAATGACGGCAATTGGCATAAATCGACATAAACCGATAAAAATGAAATAACAATTTTTAAAAATTACCAAAAATATTTTTTGTACATAACGAATATTAACATAAATAACAAAAATTAACTGAAACTGATACCTATAAATTGGTAATAACTGATATAAATGGTTAATAATTGACATAAATTAACAAATAAATGACATAAGTTGACAAAAATTTAACAATATGTGATAACTAACGCATGTCAACAATTGAGAAAGATATTGTCTACGATTAACAAATATTGACATTTGATAAATGTTGTAATTGTTCTTTAATAATTTTTACAAAATCTGCATAAATTGGTAAAAAATTGCAAAATGGACAAAAATATTATCTACAAATTATGACATTTGATATGAATCTACAACACACGTAGATCAAAAAAATTTTTATCAAAGAATTGAAAAAATGAAAAAATGAAAAATGAAAAATTGAAACAATGGTAAAAATTTGAAGAAAATTGAAAAGAATTAAAAAAATTCAGAAAAATCCAAAAGAAATGGAGAATATTCAAAAAAAAAGTGGGAAAAATTGAAAAAAAAAAGTTATGAAAACTGAAAATTTTGTACAAATTGGAAATAATGGTAAAAATTTAAAAAGATATGAAAATTGAAAAAATTATAAAAATTTGTAGAAAATATAAAAATTTGAAAGAAATTGAAAAAAATGGAAGAATTGAAAAAAATATTAATGAAGAAGATATGGAAATTCAAAAAATTATAAAAATTTGTAGAAAATATAATAATTAGAAGAATTGAAAAAATGGAAGATTTGAAAACAAATGTAAAATAATGGTAAAAAAAATAGGAAAGAATATAGAAAAAAAATATGAAAAAACGAAAAAAATAGGAAAAATTGACAAAAAATAGGTACATTTGAAAAAAAAATGGAAAATTTGAAAAATGATTAGAAAATTTTTAAAAATAATAAATGAAAAAGATATGAAAATTGAAAAATTTGTAAAAATTGAAAATAATGGTAAAGATTTAAAAAGATATGAAAAATAAAAATTTTGTAAAAATTGAAAGCAATTGTAATAATGACGAAAAATGACAAAAGAGTAATGTAGTTTGTCTCTCATTTTGATTTGCCATTTGGAACGGTTGCATATAGCTATATAGACGACCTGTAATCATATTGCATCTGATATTATATACCTATTTTCCCAACAACCGTCGAAGGAGTTACCATCTCTCAAAGCACTCTGTACATGTATAAATATATAATATACACGATATAAGAAAGATATTTATTTATAAATGAAAATATAAAAGAGCTCATTAAATCGTCATTTGTACGAATTTATGTTAACACGCGCGTGTTGGTTGGAAAAATTCTAATTGCCGGCGGGTATAAAGACTGTGAAACGAAGGAATGCACAGTTTACACGGAATAATCGTCGTATATAAATCATCGAAAAAAGCGTTACTTTTTTATCAAATCAAAACAAACAAAGAGAAACCCATTCAACTAGCTAGGTGCTCCTTATCTTTTGCGAATGCGATTACATTTTCAAGCGTGCACATCCAATTTATCGCGGTACCGAGCAATTTTTCTCGTGAAATTTTCACAGAATAGTTACGTGCACATGGTACACGGTCGTGTACTGCCTTCGTGTGAAATTTCAAAGAGAGACAGAAAGAGATAGAAGACTCATCTCTCATAGACTAATCGCGGTCGGGCAAGTAGGCACCGGCTCATTGAGCCAACACTATACGTTCGAGCCCGGAGACAATGGCGAATTACTCGACTCCGCCTTCGGCTTGATGACGACAAGCTAAATTAAGATTTAACGAACTTAATGAACCCATCGGCTATACGAGATGGAACACGCTAATGTCCTCGTTTCCGAAAAAATGGCACTTGGCCTATGCGTATATATACTATACGGGCCGATCGTTGGCGAGGCACGTGGGCAGACGTCTCTCTCGAAGGTTCGATTGCGACACGATACGCCATCGAGTTACATTGTGGAAAAATTTTAAAATGCGTAAAAGCTTACATGTTTATTTACTTTTATATTTGGTTACGCCGCTTCATGTTTTTTTTTTTTCGTTTTGTGGACATTTGGTGACCAATATGATGGACAATTTCAGGAGGTTACGTCTGTTTGAAGTCTAAAAATGAGAGAATCGAATGAAAAACATTATTGCTTCAGGATAGAATAAAATGCAAAGCAAAGTCCCTCAATTCCGTGTCATGGATTGAAACGTATTTGAAAAGTTTGGTTAATTTCAATTGGATAATATAAAACATGATTGAGATTTTCCTTTGTATTGACTCTACTTGATCTCATCCAGGTGAATTCATCCGTATATCATTATTTTAATCCTTTTCTATTCCTATTCCGTATCCAGCCATTGTATTGAAATCAATAGAATCAGATTCAAGTCGCAGTGAAAGTGCTCGAATAATGTCGAATTAATACCATGTCTGTAACTATAATGACTGTAATAAGACTATAATACACCAATAATCGAAAACGCATTGAAAGTCCACAGTACGAATTAAAATGGATTCACGAGGATTAAAAATTGATTAACTTCGATCTATTGGAATCCGTTTTAATTCGTACTTTGGACTTTCAACGACTTTTCGATTACTGGAACGGAACAGAGACTAATCGGAAAGAGAATAGTTAATAGGAAAGTATTCATCTTTCTATACGAATCAATCCTTTTCTATTTACAATTAGAGTTATATTCTCTCCCCAGTAAACGAAAAAGAATTGAGGTCCTGAAAATTGAATTGAGAACAATGGGTAAGAATTCAAAAGAATTCAGGTTAGAAAACAAGTGAATACTTTTGAATGCTTTCCTATTGTCTTCAATTCAATTTTCAGGAAACCTAATTCTTTTTAATTCTTTTTCGTTTACTGGGTCGTTATTCACATATTTCAGATGCATCCCAGTAAACGAAAAAGGATTGATTGTTCAAAATTCGGATTAAGAAGGATTCAGAATGATTCTGATGGATTCATTTTACATACTGAATGTATACTTCCCAATCCTTTTCAATTCAAAATTTGACCTCTCAATCCGTTTTTATTTACTGGGATATACATTCAATCGTAATTCGGAAACCATGAATAAAAATGTATTAAAAGGGTATTGAAACGATGTCAATCGGTCGAATCCAGTTTTTATAGACATTGAATCCGTTTCAATCCAATCATTATAAAACGCCATTTTTAAATACCCAGTAATCGAAAATACATTGGAAGGTCAACAAACGGATTAAAATGAATTCAAGTGCATTAAAATGGATCAATTTCAATCCACTTGAATCCATAGTGGGTAGGACATAGTCCATGGACTCCTATTCTTCTTTATCCAGAAATAGCATGATATTCTCTTCTGAATCCATTTCAATCGTTTTGTGCGATTCTAGTAAATGAAAAAGTGCCGGATTAAGAAGTATTCAAACGGATTAGTTTTGACATACTTCCCAATCCTTTATAAACTTTAAATCCATTTTACATTCTGTACGATCCAAAGCGAAATTCGCGAAAGTTGACAGCTGATGGTGGGAGAATGCCATCACTAGGAAAAAATTGCGTTTATCCAATATCGTCGCTAAAAATTCCCTAGGATTCCTGATATCCGGCGGGGAAAAATGCATATATACGCATATTCGTCGATATTCGTCGTTTTCGCTTCCGGGAAACGGAGGGGAAATGGGACATTTCAGAAATTGCCAGGTGTGGACGCGATCGAGCTCTGTGATTTCGGGTGAAAGATGAAATCTCGCGTGACTGCAATCGCGCCGAGATGAGACAATAAGTCAAAGAATTGTCGGCATCGCGGCGTCATCGCGTGCCCCTTTAATGCGCCTTTTTCGACTTTTCGTTGCGACAATTCACGGAACGTTTCGCCATTTCTTACGTGCCCTTATACATAAAAATATGTATATATATGTACATATATATATATATATATAGCCATAAGATTGGATCGGGTGACGCGGCGTTCAATTTTTCATTTTATTCGGTGGCGCCTTAGTGTGACGTCTGCGTGCGGCGCCGCCGCATCTGGCTTTGTACTTTTACCGTCGTAAAAAATCACCAAGACCTCTTCTGGACGTAAAGCGCACGCGTGTCCCGATGCTGCTGCTGCTGTTGCTGCTGCTGCTGCGACTTTCTGAATGGGCCCTATACTACTTTTTACCGTGAATATGGGTTCTTCGATTCTTAACGAGATTTCCCTAAAATTCACATAAGTCACTTTTATTTATTTCCCTTTCTCGGAACGACGTCCTTCAGTCGATTGTTTTTTTTTTTTTTTCATTCGAAAATATTTTCACTTTTTTCTTTTCCCGCCTGGCATGCAGGTTTGTTCGTATTTTTTGAGGAAAGGGAGCAGTTTGCTTAAAAAATTTAAATAATCGCAAAAATGAGGTAATTTCACGATTTTTTTAGGAATACATAAAAAAATGTCGAGATTCGCCTAAGAAATATGCATGAGCGGGAGTAGAAGTACATTTTTACGTCGCCCTGGTGTATAAAATGGAATTTTCTGACCTTTGAATTATTTCGATTATAACGTAATTTCGAATGTTTGTTTGATTTTTGATTAATTGAACTTTTCTATCATTTCATTCATTCCTTTTCTATCGATTTTTCTTTTTTTTTTTTTTTTTTGTTATACAAAAGAAAATTTAAATCAAATGTAATTGCTTAAATATATATAGAGAAAAAGTGTGAAATCTGATGGAAGAACATTAATTCAAGTAAACGTAATTGTAAATAACAAATAGTCAAAAGAATAAAAATTTTGGTGATTTTGATTTATGTTTAGGTTCAGAAAATCAATTTTGTAAATGTTGGAATTTGATGAAATTCGTACGAATATTTATTAATTTCCAATTGAACAATTTTCGAATTTCTGAGTTTGGTCTTCGATTAATGAATTCATTCTTGCAATTTCCCGAAATAAATCAAACATATGAGACAAAGAAGAGCTAGGATTTAAATGAGATACAAATATTTAGGTAAAATATACGAAATTTAAAAAAATGAATGTGATTTTTAAAAAATTGTTGGAAATTTTGGACGCCTTAAAAAAATGTTAATAGTGAAAAAAGGAATGAGATAAAATTGAAATTGAAAAGTAAATAAATTATACTACAAAAAATCGGAGTTATCGGTATACTTAAAGTTAATTTTTGCGACATATCGTGTAAAAATCGATTTTCTCGATATTTCAAATATTTCTTGTATACACATTTTTTAAATGGAAGAAATTAGTATAAAAGCAATTTTCGTACACTGAAAAAAAAAATTATTATTTTAAAGTAAATATTTACTTGAATTAAGAAAAGATTTTCTTTAATTAAGTAAGATTAACTAAAAAGAAGGAAACATTTTCTTAATTCAAGTAAATATTTACTTGCTACGACTATATATTCAAGTAAATATTTATTTGAAAATAACAAATTTTTTTTTCATAATCAAAAAACGCAACGTAACAAAAATCTTATCAGTGTTGGTATTATTTAAGCTATCTTGAGAAGTTATATCGAAATTAAAAGCATTCAATTAATAAAAATTCAATTTATAAATTCATAAATTCGAAAGATATACGAAAAGATGGCTACTGGAATTCGTGCGCAGGTTTTTACACTAATTACCAATTAGTAACTCGAGTCATTGAAATTAATTTGACAGATGCTCGTCTCGATGTTTATATGAAATCGGATGTTCATACATCGTTCGGGAGTTTGATTCCGTCGACATGATACTATATTACTGATATATTCGGTATTTTCATGCACATATCATGTGTTTTTGTCCTGTCATTGAAATCTGACAATTACATCTGTATTTACAATGTAATTATATATATAATATATATATATATATATGTATATACAGTGTGTAGTATATATTCGGTATGTATGTAAGTATGTATGGATTTAAGTGCACGTACCATTGTATCGAAACCATCTACTGTCCCTGATGATATCGAAAATATCGCAAGGGTTTATCGAAATTACTTTATGAACTCGAATCGCCAATCTATTAATTAGAAAGATTCATCAAGCGTACGATTAGATAAAAAAATATTTAATTAAATAAATTTAATTAATTGAAGATTTAATTAATAAGTTTATTGAAATAGTACACCTTGTAATTATATGTGCTTTAATATATAATTTAAAAATTGTCAATTAACATTTTTTCGCGATTTTGTCGAATTTTCGAAAATCTTTCATTTGTTTGATTTGTTACATGTGTATAGTATTTGTAATGTTAGTTCAATTTTTCGATTTTTATATACAGTTGACTTTTTAAAATTTTTTGCAGTGAAATTTCAATCATTAAGAATGACATTTCACGCTTTATTGAGTGTACATTCTATGACTGACTCCAAAAAAACGGTGAAATATTACGTCAGAACTGTGTGAGATATCACTCTTAAAGAACATTTGTTTATTCATCCATGTCTTTCTTTTTTGTAATTTTTGTTCTTTCTTCATTTTTTTTTTTTTTTTTTTTTATTTATACATCTGATATGATTAGCTATATATATGTATATCGGTGTCCATTGACCTTTGTCTATTGACATTTGCCCATTGTCATTTGACGTTTATCCTATGTCATCTGACCTGTGTCAATTGACCTTTGTACATTGTCCCATGACCTGTGTCCTTTCTCCTTTGTCCATTGTCCTTTGTCCTGTGCCCTCTGACTTTTGTCCTGTGTCCTTTGACCTTTGTCTATTGTGACCTTTTTTCTAGTAAGTTTTGGAGCACAAAAATCGAAATTATAATTTCTAATAAAAAATTTATTTAATTCCCATATTTTTTCAGTTACCGAAACAGAAAATTACTAGAGTGTAAAAAAATTGTCAGATGCGTATGTTAGTGAGGTGTTACGCCGTTACCGTTTCGGAAATTTACCAAATAGTAATGTCAATTTAAGAAACTAACTGCGCAAAACTTCAGTTGCATGTTTCTGAAATATCAACCAGAAATTTCTAACAGTGATGCATATAGATTTCACATACTGATTAATAATAATGGTGCCATACGCTACATTGTAAATCGCTATGTGAAATCTTAAGTCAACAATATTTAAAGTGCACATAATATAATATACCTTAAGAGTATGCACAAATTATGTTTAGTAAAATTACATCTATTACAGCATTGCATCACATCCGATAACGTGACCGCGGAAAATCACGGAATGTATATATACATCTTAATATACATCAGAAGCAATTGAAATAATAATGCATATTGATAATAATACCGCTACCGAAGAATTCTCATTGTTTCCTAATTACGATATTCTTCCACATCAAAAATCATCAGCTTGATGCGAAACGTAGTAAATGACCAATTACGCACATTTAAGGCTTTGATAGGTAATTTATATTTGTTGATATTCTCTTAATGTAAATATATATGTAATGCGAGAGATTTAGATTTTTCAAGTCTTTCAATAATGATTAAAAAAATATATATTCCTACATATATATATATATATATAATATATTCTTTGTTAATATATTTATATTAATTAGAGACTAATGTCTAAATCAGTTTCACACCGAAAAATATCGTCAACAATTGTTACAACTTAACAATCAAATTTAGTGTTTGTATATTTTCATCATATTACATTCTTTTTTTTCCATTTATCGCGTATTTATCGGTATATTCATAAACTTTCAACAATTATTTACTCTCCCTTTTATTGCGTTTCTATTACAATTTTTCGATTCTCCACAGTTGATACAATTTTTTAATTCGTTCAACTTGAGTTCATTTACGTAAATGTTTCTTATAATTCATTAATTTTTTCGGTTATAATCATTATTGTTTATTATATTTCCTTCAATTCATGCTAAATTTAGCTGTCATCCTAAAAGTATACACACTTTTTTTATATTTGTATCAATATTTTTCGGCGCTGAGTTATTTTATTACATATAAACACCGCTAATTTTCTTGGCTTCTATCTGTTGTTGGTTTTGTTTATTTTATCCCCCGCCAAAATTATCGCGCATCAATTATATATATTTGTATATATATGTATGCAATATTGTTCACACGTTTAAAATTAAACGATACCATAATTACAATCTCATAATAACAACGATTTTGTTGTTGTATAGAAGAAGTGTGTAAAGTGTCACTTTGAGCACCTATACATTTAATACGCAATTAAACTGGACCAGGTCAACAATTTAAGTGCAAGAAACCATTATTTTCGTAAGGAATGTTCGTTCCATTATTCAGTGCAGAAAGTATGGCTTTACGCACGGATTTAACCCGTGTATACCCGTGAATTATAAGTATAATGAAGTTTTTGTCGAGTTTTCTTATAGAAAAACGTTTTTCCATTACAGTAACATTTATGTAAGAATTGACCATGATATATTTGTTACTAATTTGTTACTTGTTGTGTTTGCTGAGTATAGGGATACCTAAAAAGGACATTCGCGTTCTATTTGAATCAAATTTCAGTTCCCTCTTTAAAGAGTGACATTTCGCGCTTTCTAGAGTGAAATTTCACTCCACTTTGGAGTGCGTAAGATAATTTACACTCTAGAAAGAGTAGTACTCTTTTGAAAAAGTGGCTCAATTTTCACTATTTGTAGAGTGAAATGTCACTCTAAAAATTCTTGTCGACTTCTTTCTTGATATATTTCATTGTAATACACGAAAAAAGTTTTGTGCGAAACACTGCAGATTCATTTTTGATCATTTTGTACATGACATTTTATTGCAGACGAATTTCTTTACATAATTTATATATCTATATACATAGGGGAAATCGGGGTATTCTTGGACACATTTTTATTTTCACCAAAAACTTTTAAAAAAATTGCTTTTTTTGAAATTTTTAAAGTTCAATTGT
>JAPYZR010002349.1:0-17572 GCA_030522945.1 Trichopria nigra
ATTCCCGATTAATCATTGTTTGCGTTGTTTAAACAAATACATGTCATCAATATTGACATTATTGTTGTTGCATATACTTAATATACAATAAATTACAACCTATATCGCTTTAAAATAGTAAAAAAGAGGATTTTTAGGAAGGGGCCCCTTGTATATTATTGAAACTATTATAAGATATGTTATCGTAAACTATTTAAATGTTGGACATGAAACTTTCATTTAAATTGTATACATATTTGTTGTCTTGTAATTATACAAGAAAAATGTTTTAAACTTATAGTTTTCAACTCAAGAAATTTTACACATAACCTGTAAATAATTTAATACACCGAACGTGAACACCAGATGTAAATGTCACTCGCAAATTTTTCGTTTTCAAAGATTTTTAATTCTTTCTCTTTTTTTTACTCATTATGAATTCATCAAAGGAGTACGTAAAAAAACACAGAGAATTTGATGCTTGTTTCCACGACTACTGTCTACTGTGGCCGCGATGAAGGAAAATGTGAAAATGCAGAATTACTCAAATCTAATGAGGATTTTTCTACGAAAGTTGTAATAAGTGATAACTTATCAATCAAATTTTCAAATTCATACTTTACATGCGGTATTAATAATTTGTAAAGTTATTTCGAAAAATCTCATTCAATTTTACATCAATTTCATTAGTATCTTTTTGTAGATTTTATATACATGTTAGGTAGAATTACCACCCTACCAGAGCCCAAATTTATTACGATTAAATTTATTTTACTCGAGTACATCAGCAATTCTGTATTTCATGAACAATTTAATTCATTCTCTGGACAAAGATATTCGTATTTATTAAGGCAGGATTAAGGTAATGTTAGTTCATTTATGTTAATTTAACTAAAATATTAATGCAACCAACCGTTTTTGTTTGTTCTATAAATTGCAAAATTCATCATTGCTGAAGTTCGAAAAATATAGAAAAAATATTTTTTAAATATACTTTTTCTTTTTTGTTCGATTTTGGTTCTTATAATATCTTTTAGAAGCAAATGTTAATGTGCGATTTCGTGAATATATGTAATTTTTATTTATCGATGTTTACGTAATTCGTGGAATTTAGTGAAACGGCGTGTATTATTTATACGTGCAACCCTATCCTCGACAATGATGACGGAACCATTAAGAATGTTGCGAAATGAAGCAAAACTCATTTTTCTTTTAATAAACTTAAAATTTTAAATCTCGTTTATTACGGATCCACCAATAAAGTGTCCCTGTTATTTTTTGCAACTAATTTATGCGTTTAATGCGCAGTTGTTTGTCTTTCCTTTTTTTTTTTAATTACACAGTTTTATTACATTATTAAAGTAAGACAATAGCTGTATATAAAATCACATAATATCTGTTTAGAAATTAAATTTCACACCAATTAAAAAGTGATAATAACGTATGAAAAGATATCAACTGGCCTTTACGACGACATTTTTGCTTACGAATCAGAAACATCATTTCAAAGCTATTGGTCTTAATTTCGACACAAATTCCTTTACGTTCAAGACATAGGATAATAAGTCATTGACTTGGCGTTGAAAATTTAACGTATGTACGTACCCGTACATACTTGAAGCATTTTTGTTAGAGGTATATTATTGAAGAAAAGAAAGTTAGAAAAAAGTTTACGGTATCCAATTTATTTGATTTTACGTAATACTTTATCTCGAAAAAGATTTTTTTTTTTGTTTGTTCAATAATCACCAAACAAAAAATGTCCATGATCAATGTAAACTATGTGTTCAGAAAAATTTGTTTCTGGAACCGGAATTAGGAAATAATGAACGTTTACATTGTTGAAGCCGGAAGTTCAATTTTTACAGCATTGATATTTAATTGCTTATCTTGACCAAATGTAAAGAAGACAAATGCATAATCGAACGTTACGTCGGATCGATCCCCTTCTTCCTCGTTGCCTGCGCATTCCACGCTTACGCCTGCAATTTATCCACCACGTGTATATACGCCACGAAGATAATTATTTCCAAGGTAGTCAGCTTATTATGCATACAATGCGGATTTTTAATAAATACTGTCACTTATAATGTTCACTTCAAATATCTACCACGGTTGATGGTCATCCGATTTTTCTATACACAGCTCACTCAACGATGTTTTAAAGAAATATAGCTGCTGCTGCTGCTGAGATCTCGTTTATTCAGAATCTCAAACTTTCAGCCAACAAATATATGCATTGTTTTCTTCAATTGGCAAACACCAACTTGGGTGAAAATATTGCGATACTCGCATAAGTGCAAACGCATGCACATGCATATACATGTATACATTTGTATATATATATATATTATTCAAAGTTGTTTGATACAAATTGAGAACAGCAACTTGTCTGAGCGAGTTTCCGTATATATAGATTTATAATACGTCTTATCGTCATCGTAACGGTATATATATGTACTATATAGTTTCTCAAAAATCCGTTCCATACCATGACCACACAACGTGAGGTCTTAACACATTAGTGCCGCTGTAATGTCGTCATTTTAAACTTTTGTATTCCGTATCGATGATCATATTTCGAAACACACCTGAATTTCTTTTTTTTTTTTTTATTTCACGGAAACAAATAAATAAAGTCTACGTGAAAGAAGGCGTATTTTTTAACTTATGCGGAGTGAATATGAAGTTTCTTATCCCTTACCGTATTATGTGACCTGAATAAACGGATGTGAATTAGAAGAAGTCATTCGACTTTTGTTCGTTTATTTCACTGAATCATGAAAAGTCCCCGTTTTCCGATGCAGTAGCGCACAACACACGCAACAAAAATTCTCATTCTCCACTCGATCCTTGGAGTGTGATCTTAAATCTTCTGTTTGCTAAAACCGAACGACTCCACATCGAGTGAGAAATTCACTCCATCAACGAGACAAAAAGACCATATATTTATCACGTTTTACTTTAATTCATACTATGAAGGGAGCGATTTGCGAAGCGAACGAACTTTCACTTTCAGTGACAGTACCAATTTATCTGGCACGCACGGCATGACCCCAAGATAATATAATGCAATAAACTTCCGAAGTTCTATCCGTTAAAGTAAGTCATTGATTATGATTGGTATCGATAAAAAAAAAAACTTTGCACTTACGCCATCAGTGGCAATTTTCTCAAATTCATCATAGTTCAATTTAGATAATTAATCGGAAAATGACTCATACCGTCTCGTTCAAGTATTGTAGCCTATATGCGCAAGAAACAAATCGTCAGAAACGTACTAATTTGGCCACGTAGATTCGACATTAGTCTACGAAAATTTAAAACTTTCCTTCGAATTAAACAAATTGGAAACGTTGAAATAAAAAACATTGACCTTTTGTTTTTAATGTAAATATATAAAGAAAAGATTTCATGGCAATAAGGCAATGACACCTCCTCTGGTCTCTCGAGGACCTTGCTGCAGGCTATAAGCCATATAGGCCGAGCTTGACAAATATGGAGATGAATTAAATTCAATTTCATTAGGATCGTTGATGACCATAATAGGAAGGTATTCTGTGTGGGTTGAAATCAAACTGTCAATAAGTTAAAACTCAGCACACTACTTTGGTGTTGAAAATAAAATGTTTTTTTTTTTTTATAAATAGCTTAATTAACCTAATACAATCGTTGTTCACGGCAGCTAGAGATAAATGTATTTATGTGGATTTAATTATTTTTCAGATATGGCACAAACAGTGTTTCAAATGTCAGGGTTGTGGGATGACCCTCAACATGAGAACGTACAAGGGTTTCAACAAACAGCCATACTGCGAGGCGTGAGTATACACATAAATATATGTTTTGTACATCATTAATTCATAAAAATTAATTCATTTTGTACATCATTTCATAAGCTCCCAACTATTACACATCTTCATCTCTCGCAATATTATCTTTTCAAACTGTACTACCTCTTCACTCCAACCTTCCATTGCACCACTTCAACCATATTTCATATCTCAGCCATCTAAAAAAAAAAAATCCTCACATACGCCTTTTCTTACTTCTATCGTCTTAAATTTATTGATTCTGTAGCTATACTATCTGTAATGTTTTTTTTTTCACTCCATTATGTTCATATTTGTAAAAATTATATTGTATCTACTATTGTATCAAGCTATTTAGCCATAAGGTAACGCGATTTTCGCCACCAAGGCCACCAAGGAAATAAATAAATACAAATACAAAATAAATAAAAAGGGAGTGTAACGTCTTTTCAAAATCTGGGCTTTAGAAGAGTGATTCTACATAACATATACAATCCTCGAAAAAATATCGCTTTATTACGGGTAAGAGAAAATAATTTATTTCGGATGATCCTCCTTTAATTTCGAACCAACATCACCGATAGTTTTTTTTGGGCAATATATATGATGTGTAGAATCACCCTGCCAAAGCCAGAATTTTGGAAAAACATTTCAATCCTTTTTTATTTATACTTTTCCAGCTTTGTTAAATATTTAAATAGGCAAATAAACAATTACGAAACCAAATATTAGTACAAGCATGATATAAAGAGTCATATGCAAACTTCTTGTGGATGTCAGAAAAAAGATTCAGCTATTTCGACAAACTATGGTTTATTCGGTCTCATTTGGTTGAATACATAAAATAGTTTGGTTAGAACAACTAGAAGTTTAGTTCTTGCTAAATCTCGACAATGTATTTATTTAGGCAGAACAAATATTTTCATTGGCAGCATTTAGTCCGTTGAACCAAATAAATTCGTTCGTTCAAGTATAACCTATGATTGAAAAGTATTTTTTAAATGTGATCAATATAATATATTTGGTTAGTTTAACCAAATTGGCAAGTAAAACTATTATTAGCATAGCAGATCACTTCGCGGCAGAGGGCGCCACTAGTGATTCTTGCGCCCGCAAGGGAAGTACGCTTTCTCCCGGCTATAAGCAAGACCGGACTAGGAGGAGAGATCAACAATTGAGAGCGGCATTCGCCGAGACTAGTGGGTCGTATAAATATGTATAAACCCATTTTCAACCGAAGCTTTTTAAAAATGATTTAATTTTCTGAAATTTCTGTTCATGTTTCATAAAATCGGAAGCGGGTAACCGTATAAAGTTTCAGTTGCATTTCACAGTAAATTACGGAAGAAATTTTTAATGGTCTTAATTTTACTATTTCCATATAAACAAAAACATTTTTTTTTTAAATTTGAAATGTTATTTCAGCAAAATGAATTATTTCTTTATAACAAATAAATGTTTAGGTTAAAACATTTATAAAATTTGGTAGAAGCAAATAAACGAATTGGTTGGGTTTAAATAAATTTGGTAACAACCAAACATTTAATTGAGTGATAATTACCTCATTTCTGATAATAGCTTTAAGAGATCAATAGCTAACATGAACCAACAAGATAATGGATATATACTTCATTACTCGTGTCAAAAGGCTTGTCGAGACGTTTTTCGTGTTATCTAGGTCTTGTTTCTTGGCCTACAATTCAACTATACCAATTTTAAAATAAATTGACGACGGAATTAGTAACATTCGGTGTATTAGCGCTTTTTAACTGATTTTGAAAGCGAGTTTAATAACAATTATAATTAATTGCTTGATATAACTGAAATCCTGAAACAATCCCGTCCGTAATATTTCAAAATTAACTGAGAGTCAAGGTTAATTGTATATTCGGACGAATATCAAATTGAGTGCCTTGGGGTTAGCGTGTTAAAGATTTCTAACGCTTTCCTGCGATAAACTCTATACACTTTTGTTGGTTTTATAAAGTAATAATATGAGACTAGATTTTATGGGTGCATAAAGTGCATCGCTAATTTTATTTTTTTTTTTTTGCGCGAATTACAGTACGGCACTAAGACCACCAGTACGTTATACAATTGCGTTCGTTTAACAGCTTTCACGTTATCATATAATTGTTTTGATATTGCTAAACGTTAAAAAAAAAACTATTTAACTTTTATTTATTTAGTTTTTATCCGAAAGCCTAAAGTTTATACCTGGGATTTATTCGAATCAAATCGTATTTTCCATTTCAGTCGGCCATATCGATTCTGCCATTTTGAATTTTGAAAATGTCTTTTTCATTCAATTTCGCGTAATTTTTTGTTAAAATAGTTTTTGTTCCGAAATTCGAATGCCAGAATTTTGCGGATTCTAGGCGCAGTAATAGTCGTCCGCATTGGATTCGGTCAAAAGGCCACGTTCTGGTTGAAAGTACTTGAAATACCAACATTTTGGCGTGTCAAACTTCTATTTTATTGATGCATTTTGTTAGCGTCACCTGCCTGAGTTGACATGGGATGTCCTACTTATATATTATTGCAGATCGATTTTAAAGTCATGTAGAAAAGAAGGTGAATTTTAAAAAATTATAAAGTAAAGTACATACATATTTAGTGAGGGATGTTTTTTTGTAAACAAAAAAGTGTTCTAACTTTTATATGCCATATTTTTATATGTTTCTCCGAAGATGTAACTTGAATAAATCTAAACTATCCAAATCATGAGCTCTCAAATGTAAAAAGATGGATCCGTGCATAATTAAGTGTAAATGCAAGTGTGCAAAAAACAACTTTTATATGCCTTAAATCTGTCGGATTAAATCAATGACCGTTGGCAGTTCAGGCAATTGGATGACCTCAAATTCACACCCATCAACAGTCATGTCAAGAGATCAAGGAACTGTATTACCTATATTATATTATAATATAATGTATTAGGGGAGGCGAGAGGTGTACCGCTCACCTAAGGAAAGTATCGTTTTTTATAAACGCAAAAATAATTTCAGATTTATTCAACGGTTGATAATTATTAATCAAAGTTGATTTCAATAGTTTACCAAGTACCATTTCACACGTAAAAGTACCGCGAGCCTACATTGTCATATTTTTTTCCCATTGGGAACTATAGGTAACAAAGAAAACCTTAGATTGTAAAGGACAATTTTTGTTTCAATTACGTTACAAAACATTCCAATTTTTTAAATTAACTTTTTGCAATAAGCAATTAAAATTTTGTTATTGAAATTAGATATTGATATAAAGTTCTTTAATAAAAAGAATGTAAAACAATATTTTTCTTATCGGATCTTGAGAAATATGGGTGAGCGTTATTAACCACTGAGCGGTACAACCCCCCGCCCCCCGTACCAAATTATATCTGAATACCCTGGCTACAATTCACTAATGTATACATAGTATTGAACTTCATATTATGCCATAAGGTATAGCATGTATATATTATATAACGGCATAAATGTTATCGATCATTCAGAAATCAAGTTTCTAAAGTTTTAACAATAATTATAATACCCTTTAATTACCGATTGCTTCTTGTGGTATAATACATTAAGACGGCCGCTTATCAGCTTAAATGTCATATAACTTTTAAATGCATTATTATCAGTTATATTTTGTGTTACACGCACATATAATATATGTATATGTATATTTAATTATCTGTTATCGTAATTGATCTCTGCAATCGAAATCAATGATCGTACGGACGGAATGATATTGTATTATCATCTACCGATAGGTGCGAGAAATAATACGCACACTGTAGCTAATTGCCTTGTACATCCTACACAATTACATTGGTTCGCCCGAAGATTTCCGAGACATGCGCGTGAAAGAACAAAAAGAAACACGCGTATATAACAGCTAATTCACCCGAGCGAATTTATTTCTTATTCTTTGTTTTTCATTTCTTTACTCGGTTCTGCACGTATGTCCCTTGTCTCCTTCTCGCGTTCGGGTTCCCTTGTTCTGCGTCCCTCGTTCTCAGCTGAAAAATTTCAGTGACTTGCGCATGACGTCACGATACGAATGTATAAGATCAAGAGCCTATGGGGAGCAACTTTAACGCGTGACTTGTTATTTCGTCTTTCATTATAGTGACGAATCTTGGATTGTCCACTTTGTATGTGGAGTAACGTCACTCCGATTCCTCCGTTCAAAATTAGTTTCTTCTTTGTCGTCCGCCTGGCCGGGCTTTTTCATGACTTTGAATTTTTTTTCAGCACGCGTGAAGAATCGGAGGTCTAAAGTTGTACTTGTATTTCTGTGAGATTTGGGCTCTCCTTTACAACAGCATGGTGATAATTTACCAAAATCTTTATTTTATTTCATTTTTTTTTTTTTATTTTAAATAATATTATACCTGAACAAACACTTAACAAAACAAGTTACACAAGAATCAATATATAAAATAGCTATAAGAAATTTTTCACTTATAAAAAAGGCACCAAATCGGTAATGGCGATGAAGAGGGTAGTAGAAACAAATGGAGGATCCGGAATTACCCTCAAGAATTGCTCTAGGATTTCTCAGATTGTAGGAAGATCGAGGTCAGAAAATGGGGAGGAAATTATCTCAATTAAACAATTTTATTTTTATATAGTTTTGTTCAAGTTTTTCGAAGGTGAACAATGCACCAACCAGCATATAGATAAACCTTAGACGTAAAGAATGAAATAATTTGGAGAATGTGACAGGTCGTCTAAGAAATGAGAGGTGTGGGTATAAGCAGTGACCCATCCCCGATCGACCATTGATTTTTTGCGGTATCTGTGCACAAAATAGGTATAAAATGAAGACAACAGCTTTCTATTTGTCTCCAGCCATTCGCGCAACTATTCTGTATATTTCCAGTTTGTGGGGTTTAATGTACTGGCTTATTATTAGAAATGTTTGTAGTTATCGACGTGTCTAGCTACATAAACATGACCTAATTCTAACGCAACTGATTTGAAAAAAAAAAAAAAAAAACATTAGAGTTTTACCGCAAGTTAGAAGCGCCAAGGTGTCTTCCGGTATCATACCAGAAAAATTATTATTGCTAATTTTTAATGAAAAATTGTCAAAATTGTTTAATTCTTACTTCAATATCACGCAAACATTTCTGAATGAATAAATTCCTCTTTTTTTTTTTTTTGTTTAATAAAAATACCGAGACAATTAATTATTTCTGAGATTATTTATATAATCTAAGAAAAATTCCTAGCATTTCTATTCTCTTAAAGAGAACATGATGTGCTTATTAAAGGCAAATCGAACTTAATTCCCAAACCTTCACTTTAAAAAGAGTACAAGAGTATAAGGAAAATAATAAATGTGGGACAAACGAACGTTAAGGATTCCACGAGCATTAAATCAGCGTTCAATTATTGCCCAATCAGAATTTCGATATCACTCGTTCTTTAACACTTGTCTGGAGTAGGTTTGTCAACTTCCCGTAAATCTAGTGCGACCGTCTTCTTTCTTTCGTTTTTATTTTAAGAGCTTTATGCAGTTGTAGTGGGTGAAATAACATATTGTTCCATTTTTTTTTCGACAGCATAATAAATATTGATTTAAAACTTGTCACAACAATGATTAATATATTTTTTGTTGTACCTTTTACATTTTCATCGTTGAGAAACATTTGAAAATAGCAGAAGCACAACTGTATTCCAGGAGCGCCTTTTTTGGACATCTCTTGCAGTGGACCCTATAACTCAGGAACGTTTAATCTAAAATCTGAACTTCAATAGTTTTAAGTTCAAGTTTTTGTTTGACATTAAAAAAAAAAAAACAAATTAAAAATAAATATAGTAGTTTAAGTTTGGTGTTGATCAAATTGATTGTTTTTTAGTAATCGTGTCCACTGCGCAACGATATTAAAAAAAAAAAAAAACACGATTCAATTCAAGTTTGGGACATTAAACTCCATAAAAACTCCGATTTTCGATTACGAGCTTGCTAGGGTTATTTATTTCTGGATTCCAAATCATTACCGTCAAATTTTGTTACATGTCACTAATGCCTGTCTGACATTTTAATTAAAACACCAACCGAAATGACTACAGTACAAATTTACACTACACGTAAATGACTCGCGTCATTCTGTGTATATTTCAATTTCCCCTAAACATCGGGGTTTTACAATCTGTTTATAGATTCTGTCTCTCCATGAGGGTACCATTAGGGAGGAAGTATGTATTTGATTTGATGTCTTAATGAGGTTATTTCAGAAGCAGTGAGTAATTCGGCTATTTTCGATCTATTTCTAACTTCCTTAGAATAATCATACCAATTGCCTTATTATTGTAGGCTTTTTTTAAATAGTTAATTTTTTTTTATCATTTTACTGCACGCTATTATCGTAAAAAAAGCAATGCTACGAGTTTTACATGAATTGATTTTAAAAAAAATTTTGTTATGCGATTGTTCAAATCGGATTGTCTTTATATATTTTTTATATTATTCTTTATAAGTATATATTAACAAATAGTAATTTTTCGAGATAAAAAAAAATCGGCCTTTTGTATTGCATTAATAAGCCATGACGCGGGTTATTTAAAATCTGTTCTTTCACAGTCTTGCACCTACGTTCGCTCATTTTAAGACGCTCTTCCATTTCGAGATTTTTCTCCGAGTTCCGGATCGACTGCTCCTCCTCGGCTTGTTCTGCAAAAGGAAATTAGCGTAGCCGCTAACGGCGGCAGTGCAATCGGCCTTGAAGTTGTACGTGTTCGAGGTCCCGTTCTTACCACCTCGACGTTCTAGTTCAGCAGTCGAAAGAAGGAAAGAAGTCACATTTCTATAGACTTCGACTCACCGGAAATCGCCTTACCGCTTGGGCTCCAGTTCCTCTTTCTCTCCCTTCATATCATTTATTTTTACTGAATAATTTTTTAATAAGTTGCGCTTATGCAAATAATTTATATTAAATAATAACCACCTGAAAATGCGTAATCTTGTGCCATAAAGTTTTATTCTGCATAAAATCTGCCCACACTATTTCTAGTTTAAATTGCCATACAGAGTGAATAATGCTGGATATACACTTATTTCGTACCGTTATTTGAAATATTTGTAAGAAACTTTCATGTTTCAGAAGACGTATAATTTATATCATCATACGTATTCAAAGTACTGCCTTGTAATGTATTAACATTCTATATACACAGTAGAACATCCGTTATCGAATACTTCCGATATCGAATAGCCGGTTCCTTCCGTTAACGACTATTTTCTCCTATGTCGTGCCCCCACTCCAGACTCTTAAGCGCACAAGATGAGAGTTGTCAAAAAATTCCAGACTGTTTTTAATATAACCTGATAAGATTTTTAATAAGAACAAAAATGTACGCGCTTATAGATTTCTACAAAGATTATATGGGGGGAGAATTACATTCATTGGAACCATTCTGGAACAAGTTGCTGAAAGTGCGATCTAGAATATTTTTATAGAATTCACCCATCAAACACGATCTGTAAAAAGACGTCAAAATATCGTAATTTCTTTCAATTTTTTAATTTCCGTCATTTCGACGTTTCTTCAACCTCTTGACGAAATTTTGACGTATGTTCATAAGAGCTCGTATTAACAGGTGAAGTGCAAGCTTGCACCGATTTATCCCGTGTGGAAATTTAAGCGTATTATATATCTGACCCTAGCTATAATTGTGGCAGGTCCCATTTCCTATTTTGTTACCATTTTCTGTAGAAACTAATCTCCCCACATTTCATGAAAGCGCCAAAAGCAACGTGTGAAAGCACATGAAAGATTCTTCTTTTTTTCAAAGCTGTAATGGATGGATAATTGAATGCTCTTGAAACTTGTCTAATTAAGCACTTCTCGTTTTTACTTGTATGAGATTTGAACTTTCAGCGTAGCTCGACATCTTTAATGCCTCATTTCTGCGTAATGTGTACCCTTGACACGAATTACGCATCAATTAAGTGCTTTTGGACATACCTCACATTGAATTAAATGCTTAGCTTTTTGTGGTCTAACATCATGCTCTACGCCCTGAAATCATTTCTCATGAGTATAGTATTATACCGATTTTTTCATGTCATATCGTATCATACAGTTCATACTATATCATAGTTCGTAACACATCATAGAGAAACCCATCATAACCATGAAGGGTAATATTTCTTTAATTTGAAAACTTCCTAGAAAGTTCTGGAGACGATGTAAACGCATCCTAAACGAAGTTTGTAATTGATCTTGTATAACGATTGTAATTTGGCATTGTAAACAGCGATGGTGAATAAAGAGAATGATGACAGTAGATCATATCATGTTTTCAAGAAATGAAATACGCATATAGTAAAATAGACAATAGCTTATACGTATATGGGAAAATCCATGAAACTTTTGATTTTTATTGGTCGGTATAATGCTAAAGGAAACAATGTGAATATCGTTGCTTACATCTATGTAATATATTTTTCTTATATACATGAAAATGTTATAAACGACAAGTTTCATTAATATTGAACTTGTCTGAGATTACATGGTTGCTTTATATAACTATTTAAAGGTGGAAGAATAATTCATTCGTATTTGTTTTTTTTTTTTTACTATTCTGAGCATCGTATTTGCGCCGAACGAGTTATATAGGTCTATTTTAAAAATAAAACATAGATGAAAACTCCAATACAACGTAAAATGTATGTGCATTGTTTATGCCGCCACACGTACAAAATTGTGAACATTCTAAATTCTAAATTTACTGAAACTTGTCTATGTATGAATTGCGCCCTGCTTTAAATCGAATATTTGTTGTTTTAGACTTTACGTAGCACGTAATAATAAACAGATATTACTCTTATTCATTTCTGTTATATTAGTTTAAAAATATTTTCAGTAAACGTTGCTTTTTAGGAAAATTGCCTTTTCCTTTTCGTCACACTCGAAATATCACCGGAAATAAATAAGGGGCTAAGGTTATTTAAATATATGTTTATAAAATCTGAATTCATCGAAACTTATACGAACATTTCAATACATCAGATATAACAACATAAACTAACAGGTTTATGTCAGAAACCTAAAGGATGTTTATGCCAACAATGTTTTGTTATTTGTAGTATAAATATATTATGCTTCAAATTAGAACCATTGCAAAAGAAAATTCGACACTTGGAAAATTCAGTATATATAGGAATTGAAATAAGCTATTTGATTCTATGCGTAAATATGATCAATCTGTGACATGCAACTGCAAAAACTTTTCACATGATTTATTTTAAATTCCTGACTCGTGAGTTTTTGGGTTTGTGTTGGTACTTTTAACCCAAATTTTATTTAGTTCCTATAGTTTCATAAAACTCAAATGAATTTTAGAATTTTAGAATTTATTAATCGCCATATTGATTCCGCCAATTTGAATTGACGCCTAGCGTCGTAATCTTTTGATTTTTTTTTTTTTGACTTCGTTAATTCTTTAATTTGATTTCTTCTTTTTTTTTCTTATTTTTTCTTTTTTTTTTAGGAATGAAATATTAGATAATAATAAAATAAAAAAAAAAAAACAAACAAACGAAACTAGTCGAGCCTTCGTCCAGCAGCCTCATTCACTTGTATTCCGTACTTAGCAATTAGCATGTTACGAAGTCTTGCCGGCTTCGATTTCTCATTTTCCCGAGCAGAGAACCACGTGTCAGGAAGATGATTATCAAGAAGAGCATGTCTGTGTAAAGTGGCTCTTTATTCAAATAGCGCCAGTTTTCTTCACCTCCATCTGGTTGATGAAAGACCAGATTGAAGACAACTGGCGCAATGTCTCTGTTTCGCCTGAAGAGGCAAGAAGGGATCGAAGCAAGGTGGAGGTATCAAATCCCTGATAGTCAGCAGCCTCCTGCATTCTGCTAACAAGCTGAGCATCGTAATTACCATTAGTGATCACAGTAAATAGATCTCTAAATCTGGAGTCGAGTTGACCAAGCTGTAGGTACCTGGTCACCTGGCCTCCCAGTGCATCAGTTGGATCTGCAGGGAGCTCCATCTGCATGTTGACAGCATGATTCAACATGTCTGCCAATGTGGCCTCACGATGTCTGTAATATAGGCAACCACTTGTTGGATTGCCCTCTGTGTGAAGCCCTGATTTCGCAGACTACTGATGAGGTCTGCTCTGGTCTGATTTGTCATGGTGAAATCAGGGTTTTCTTCCACCACAATTGGTTGTGGTTCCACAGCATAAACAATAACAACAACAAGGCGACAAGGACCCGGTGGGGCCGTTCTTACAACAATAATATATGTTGTACCATTGCATACGTCCTAATGAGCCAGAAGCCGCGAGGGTCTCCACCTTGCTAAGTCTGCTACGACCGGAGCTGAAGAAATTTCTCAGGGCCTATGAAATTCTAGACTTCGCCACACTGTTCAACAAGGCTTTGGAGGTGGAAAAAGACGAGGAAGAAGAAAGGACAAGAAGTAACGTCAAGAAAGAGGTTACGGAACCAAAAACGAGAACCAATGTCAGGAGCGGCAACGACTCGAACAACCTTCCGATATGCTGGCATTGTCCGGGTCATCATTTTAATAAAGATTGCGAGGTTCGACGCCAGAAGTTGGAAGAGAACACTCGTCAGGAAAACTGGCGAAGGACGCCCGATATTCCTCCGGCCACGGGCGTACCACCAACCACCGGCCGGAATTAAACAGCTCCTATTCATTTCACAGCGGGCTGCCAAACATCCGGATAAAAATCAACGGGCAGCAACTTACGGCAATAATTGATTCGGCGGCCTCGCAAAATTTCTTTAACCCCGCAGTCTTACCCTCCGCGTCCATGATACGCGGACCTACACTCGATGTTCAACTCGCTGCCAAGGGACAAAGTATGCCAACCCACGGAACTGCAAAAATCGATCTTGATATCCAAGGCAGGAACTTCGAAATCACGGCTACAGTCTGGAAGGACGCGGAAAGGAGAATGCTCCTTGCTGTATTCCGCGCCGCTTATTTACTCTGCCGAGGCGCATCGGCGCACCAATCAGAGGCGAGTTTTTAATTTAATCGCGGTGATTGGTCGGGGAGAAAAGGAAGGGGTAACATTTTTTTTGAGTCGCAAACAAGGGCTTACGAGCATATAACAGAATGTACAAATTTTGACTTCAGATTCCATGGTCAGCGACGTCAAAACTCCCAAGTACCGTTATATGTTTCATCATGAAAATCAAATGTTAACAGTTACAGTTAACAAGTATTATCCTGTACAGATATGTTGCTTATAAAAGTTTCAATCAGATATGTGAATTCTTTTCTTACTCAGTCCACGCAACTGGGAATGACAATTACATTCACGAATAATTCATTTTAATGGCGGGCAAAGAGTTCATTCACACCAGGAGACTCGCATGTACTATTAGCGTCGTATGGCGCTCCGCTTTAACATGCGACTGCTCCGCATGCTAATGCGGCATAAGAAGTCCTTTAAGTAGGAAACGTACAATCCTACATATCGTGACGAGTGCAGCCGGATAACATGTCGCATGATCACGTTCTGTCGAGGCGGTCCTTACTTAGTAGTTGATGCATGAACAGTGAAAGTACTGCGCAATGAGAGACATACGAGCCTAAGTAGTTGAATCAACTTTTAAAACGTGCCACCATGATTGGTGTTTAACACACTGAGCTAATCTTCATTATGCAACTATTGATTCTCTCTCTCTTCTACTGCGCATACGAAATTGCCACCGTCCACGTTGATGTTCTCGGGTGTCGTTTTGTGATATTATTATGCGATGAACTTTGCCGCAACAACAACAGGGTTTCTATGAATGGTAACATATACATAGGATATTAATAAAGTTGGTGATCAATTGATAACGATAATGAAGTATTTCCTGGTTTTAAAAGTCCAGGATCTGGAGGTAGCCCAGTGAAAATGTATCATAACTTTTGCGATCGTATCATCTATTCGAGTTATTAGTATATCGAAAGGAACATTCAGGATCGAACTATGGAACTTATTAAATCACTACCGATAATGCTCGAACCGACGATAAGAAACTTTATTTTCAGACCTTCAACGAAGGCGGTCAGAAATGATACATCGGTAATCAGTACATTCATGCATCCATCGCGGGAATTTCGTTTGCTTTGTAAACGACACACCGGGTAATCGCGATCACTCATAAAACTCTTAATTATGTGTTCAGCTATAATATACGAACAGAATTCCACCATCAGTATAGTCCTCGATGACGCGTAGAGTGATCAAGCTTGAATCACATGAAGTATTGAATTAATTTAGAATTAATTCGTGTTTGAAATAGCCACTTTAAGATGAATGATTTTCATTTTTTATTTACTTTCATTTAATTTCATAACATTTTTTAAAGTCCAATTCTTTAAGATATAATAAAAAGAAGAAGGAACATCATAAAATGTACTTTCACTGTCGGTGAAAAGTTGAGCGTGTTAAATGAATGAACGACAATAATAAATGGAGCGTGAATTGTTCCTAGCCTAGCATTTTTTCTTTCTGTGGGAACACTACTATATACTGAGACAGACTCTAAACGATGTTGCTTCAGTAATTGCAGTATTCAACGTCATTACATACGAACTGCGAGGCCGTGTCAAATATTTCACATGACATTGAAAGATATTTGTTACAAACAAAAAATCATCATCAAGTTTCAAAATTGAATGAAAAAACTTTATATTCGTCGTGTTATTTTGTATATATTTGTCTCGTATCAATTTTAAGACAGTTTTATAAATATGCATTCCTCGTTTATTACGCATTGAACAGTGTTCAGTTTTTCTACAAGCGTGTAAATGCTGTGAATAATGTGAAAACTTCGAGAAGAATGGAAAAGAAGTCATGAATGAGTGAAAAATAGCATATAGAAGAACAACTGATATTCTCACGCAATCACTCTCGGAATCTCTTTTTACTTTCAACCGTGTACACTGTTTGTATTATAGCACCGTGCCAGGTAATTAACTTCTTTATTTAATGACGTAATTGTTCTCGGAAGTTTGATTTTATTCGTTACTCTTGCAAACAATTTGTTTATTAAAACATAACTGAAATATTTTATGATCGTTTGAACTGCTGAAAGTTCGTCATGGGTATTACAATCATTGTTTCGTGTACACATAATGATAAGACAATAATAGATAATACACAGATTGCGATAATGTTTCCTAAAGTAAAGTGAATAAGTTGTAAGAAACCTGAGCTTAATTCGTGAATATATTTTTCCCGAGTGTTTTGTTGAAAATCTGCTTGAACTAAATGTTTTAGTATTACAGTTGAAATATGCAAAAAACATATAAAAATAGCTGATTTCGTAAGGATTTTATGTTAATATAAAACTGCGAATTAAATTTTGCAGTTTCGTCGATGGGGTAGTCAGTCTTGCATGACCTGCGTGTAATCTGGTATATACGACGTCCTTGGCCCACAATTTAAACTAGATGCACTTGCATTATGACAATAAAGACTGCCCACAATACTCTCATCAGTTTCTGAAAAGTTTGCTGTTAGTACACATTTTATAGAACTATAATTTCTCATCCAGCCAACAGATAACGAATTTCCAAATGTTTGCGGACATTCTTAAAAAAAGTAGATAAAAAGCTTAAATCTTCTTTTGTACAGGTGTAAGCAATCAGTTCCTGGGATGGTTAGGTTATTATTGCGAAATTGTATCATACAATCACAATTTTACTTCGACCCGCACCGTAGGTCGGACGAAGTATTGAATTTGGTCATGTCGGCAAAAAAAATTACCCCCTATTTTTTCATCAAATGTCCACG
>JAPYZR010002350.1:0-23008 GCA_030522945.1 Trichopria nigra
TTAATAAATACTAATTGACTAATTTAAAAATATCTTTGTTTATTCGATTTTGTATTCTTTCTGTATGAGGAACGTGGAAAACAAAGTTTAGGATGGGAAATAAACAAATGACAGGCGTGTATGTGTTTTCATTGTTGTTTTTTTTTTTTTTTTTTTATTGTGATTGAACTCCAACATTTTGAACTTTAACATCACTAATTATTACGAGTAATACAACGTTGTTTTCTTCTTGGTTTACGATTGTATTTTGTATAGATTACATTGACCTTGATGGTCTGTGGATTTATTTATTTTTTATGACATTGAAATGTTTGCCCGTGCGCTCCGGTAATTTTCATAATCTTTCTCACGTCACGTCGTAATCGGTCATTCAGTTTTTACCGTACAGTCAAAACCATTCATCGGTAAACGAATGATGTTGAATTTTGATGATGGACTTCGAAAATTGTCGACGACGAGGAAGTACACTTTATCGTTCCTGTATTGTTTATCTACAGATAAAAATAATTTTTCGTAATTTGTTAATAAAATAATTTTCGTAATTAAACGCGAAAGGAAAGAAAAATTTTTTTTTTCACTTTTTAAGAAAATAACTTTGGTAATAATTTTGCATCGCGAAAATCGTAACAGGTGTTCACTAAAAAAAATTGTTCGGATTTCTGGAGACCGTCTCGACGAAAAAAAGAAAAAAAAAATTCATTATGTATGCTACATTTACGATAATTACGTCGAGAAATTCTATTGTTATATTTGTACATGCATAATAATGATGATAATAGTAAAATGTGTGAATTATTGTCGCTTACCTTTCTGCCGAAGATTGACCATGCTGATACGTAACGCCTACATAACATTAGCGGAACATTCGTCGCGTTCGGTAACGTAAAAATGTCACCTGGCCTTTCGATTCCGATTACAACATTAATGTACATACAGAATGGCTGTACACATATATACCGTGTGAATATACGCGTGTTTTTCATGGTGATAAAACTTGAATATACCCAGAGGGACTCTCGCGGCAAGGCGGTCTCTTATGCCGAATCTCAGATTGTACATAATGGGGGAGAAAATTAGCTGAACTTATGGAAACGAGAGAGAAAGAGAAGAGTTATAGTATTTCAGATAAAAAGAGCAGATACAGCTTATTAAGGAATTAAAAACATCCGGGCTGGCTGCTTATTAATTAGATAATAAATACAAAAGCGAACGAGTGATATATTCGAATATATGCTTAGACGTTTCCGTATTCCTATAGCCATAATTTACCGAAACAATTTTACAATGAATAAGAAAAGTGTTTGTGCGATTCTTAAAAATTCATCGCATTTCCAGGAAATACTCATGAATTATAAAGATATAACCTTAACACTGGTGATGGTGATCAAATTAATCTAAAAAACGAACTGTCTCTCATAAATGATAAAAAAAAGGATATTTATTCAAAATGGCCAATAAAATAATGTCTACTTTGTATGCAGCTCGACTCGAAACCCCTGAAAAGGATCCGCACTCTATAGGATCATGATACAATAAAGAAGGTATAGCAAGGCGCATGTATAAAATAGAATGGGAAAAGCATTCGATCAATCATCGATCAATCGCCTTCAGCTACATTTTCCGGTGGGAATTTCAATTCCTCTTTACCGAAAGATGCGTAATGTTTTATTCTTTGTTATCATCAACACGGAGAGTTATTAACCCTTGAAAGACTTCAAAACTTTTGAACGGTAACCTCCATGATTTTTCCAAACGTGATTGGCCGAAATTCAAGTCTACATGTATTTTTTTCTTTATTTTTATCAGATAGTGACGTAACGAATTCAAATGTTTGTATATACCCGAATACCATTTCACTGATTAGAACGCCGGTTCCAAATATCTAGACCGTGTAAAATTGTTTGCGTGAAAGTTGACCTTTGGAGAAAAGTAAAAAATTGTTTACTTTCCATTTGTACTTTTTTTTTTTTAAGTAATAAATTAGGTCATTTAACCTAGTAAATTCGGTTTAAATCGTTTATTTGGTATTTTGCTGAAGTATTCTTTCGGACGATTAATGTATATAATTGCATTTTTGGTCAATTTAACCGCTTAACAGTTAGAAGAAAAAAATATGTTACAAAATTAATAAGATTACGTAGAATATAATATAGTAATAATGCATTAGGTAGAAGTGCGAAATTGAATATGATTTTTTTCTGTTCCCCCCGAAAAGGAGGAAGTGCGTTACGCATCGTGTAAGAGAGCCATGCGTTCGTATGGGGCTCACCCGGCGTTAACTACTACCACCAGGCATATACCCACTAAACCCTAACCTAACCTCTTTTAACCAATATATATATGGCATTTCGAAGACCAGCCCTGCATTATCGCGAGACATTACGTCGGGGTGGAGACATCTAATGATCTCTATAGGGGGCCTCTCAATTTCGACGCACTACTCTCTTCGGTGGTCGTTTATTTCTCAATAAAGGTTGAAAAACTAAACTCAAAATACAATAACGTCGTATTTCAAATGTCGGATTTGGAAATTTAATCCCGCGCGTATCAAAATTTTTTTACTTTAAAACATACTTGGAATCGATTAAAATTATAGTAAATTTTGATCGATGACCTCGAATACACGACCGCTTCCACCTAATTCGACGTAAATGAATTAACAACCACAACGACTACGCAAACGATTAATAATTTATAAGCAACCGTAAAAGAGAATTTTTCTCGTATAATTGGTGCATTTTCGCGAACTAACTGCATTTTGAGTATCCAGTAAACGCACGGGAAGCAACCATGCATATTTCACGCAAGATAGCACAGCCAACGGCGCTAAAAGATAAGAATCTTTCGACCTGAAATGCGTAATCACTGACTACCGCTGACCCGTAAAGCATTAAGTCTCGAAATTTTTCGAAAATCATCGAAAGAGAATGACAAATTTATTTTAATCTCTTAGTGTTATTAATTAATATAAGAAGAAAGGGAGAAAAGAGGAGTATATTCTCAAAATTACAAGAAAGACAATTGTATATATATAAATAAATCAAGTATATTTATAACAATATAAAAACCAACGAGTAAAGTTTCGTTTATACGAAGGAAGGGTGAAAAGAATCGATATAACAGTCAGAAGCTGCAGCAATCATAAACTTGTTTTCCATAGCAACAATTTCCCACAGGAATGAGGACTCGTGCACTGCCTGAGCCGCGGAATCAATTCCGCGTCGGCAAGAATTTAAGCGGTAATCAGCCAAGTTTGACCACAAAAGTCCTAAAGGGGGAGGTATAATAGTCGGTGCAGCATAATGAGGCTGGATACTGTATTCATAATAGGTTTTGGGCCAGGTCACAATAACGGGTAGAATGTCCCAAGGAAAAAAAAAAGAAAATAATATGAAAAAAGAAACAATAATACATTACAGGCCCTGTCTAAATCTATATGAAATTTTTCTACTACCGCAACAAAAAGAACATTCGTTACCTACCTCCGAGTATAGTTCGCGCATGCAACTTTATCGTCGCAAAAGATGGATGGAGGAGAGAATATATAGATTTGGAGAAATGCATATAGATTTGGACAGGGTACATTTTTAAATTCGAGTTGTTTCGAACATAACGTTCGTCTAGACTATGATCGATGAGTGCAGTTGCCGTTATTTAACGATGTATACGCATTGACATCTAGAAATTGATAGATCAGTACGGCTGAAGAAGATGGCAAACTTTAGTTAATGCATAAAGCGTATAAAAACAATAGAATCAATGTACACAACATTTGTAAGTAACGCTCGGCAGAGTTGTGAGAAAAAGGAAAAATGTTACCGTAATTTCAGTAATTCTCTACCACTCGCGAATTTCGTAACATAAACACGACTCTGCAGAGTGGAAAAGGTGGGTTTTTCCGCCTCCGATGACACACATAAATGAAGGAATAGAAAAGATTGTATTAGTCCTGAAGAAGGCCCACAAGAGAGGCCGAAACGTATAGATTTAAAATATATTATACTTGTAAAATAAAATATTAGAGTAATATCTTAATTTTTGTAATGTAAATATGTAAAAATAATAATAAATAATGTCACTTTAATCGTATGTCGTTTCACAGGTGAACTTCCTGGTGGATTCGCGAGACAATAGGATCGCGCGACCTTACCATGAACAATGAACTACGGGAGAAATATGCCAGACTGGCAGCAATATAACACGTTACAGTCTGGAGAGGGCGAGAGACCGGGGATCGTACAGAACACGAGCCACGGTCACTTGTTCGCCTCCGGCATCGGAACGTCTCCTTTGAATGGACTGAATCTCAACACCGATTGCCTGGTCAAGCCACAAAATGAAGCGAGCTTCAATCTGCGGAATTATCCGGTGCCGCCGCCGCCGAATGCCCCGAATCCCATGGCGCACATGCCGAGCTGCCATTATGGGACTTCCGGAGGAATCGCCACCACCATAGACGACGGACGGAACGGAGCTGGTATCAATGTAAATAATAATATCGCCGCTCTGGGACAGCGTATCCCGGCGACGAATAACGCCGTGCCGAATCGGCAAGGTTCTTATCCGCAGTGTCGACTGCCTTGTTGCGTTCCGGACTCGAATATGGGTTACCAACTCGGAAACTATCAGTCGAACAATCCCTACCGGGAAAGCGTTCACACTGGCTATCCCGTAGACAATCGGCGTTACAGGGGTGAAATAAATTTTCGAAAAGATAGTTTCAACGGTAAAGACCTAATGACGGGCAACACTTTCCCGCGAAGCTACCCGGAATACAAGCACCGCAAGGATTCGACGGTTGCGAGGAATTACCAGGGTCAGTCGACGGTACTGCCGAATTATCCCGTTCAGAATTATAGCTTTCCGGACTACCAAAAATATTCGTATAACATGAAGGAATACCAAAAAGGAAACGCCGTTACCCAAAGGAATTCCGGAATGTTAGTTAATATGCAAGACAAGTTCCTACCGAAACAGACCCCGTATCAGGGGAACCTCATGCCGAATACTAACATACCACCGACGATGCAGAATCCTTATTACAATTCACAAATGTCGGAGAAAGAGGCCACGGAAACGACCAATCGGATGCAAGCGCCGTTGCATTCGAAACATCAAATCTATCAGCAGAAGTTTGCGATGCAACGGTACACACTCGAGAATCACTTGAGGGATTTGTCGAGAATGCCCGGTTATCAGACTCACCCGAAGTATCAAGAATACCTGCTAAGGTACAAAGAGTTATTAAGGCTACAGCAAACCGTCGATTACCAAAGTACAATTCAGGGGTCGCTAAATGCGATGCCGGCCCCTGTGCCACCGATTAATTTACAGTTTGACCAAAACGGCGTACTGATTAATTCCAGCTTCGTTCCCGGAGCTTATCCTGGGCTCCAAAACCCCTTAGGTACCATTCAAAATCCAATTGGTTCCAAGGACCCGGCGTCCGTCCAAGCCAGCGGAGCTTGCGTGCAACAACAGCAACCTGCACATTGCCAGGAACAATTTATACCGCAGAGTCAAATTCCGATGCCGGATTTCCAGATTCATAGGACCGAAGAGGATAATGCAGAAATACCAAAGCAAAAGGGTTCGAGGGATTTTGCCGATAAACCGGAATTAGACGTACGACAATTCTTAGCAAATTGGGACGAAGAGGAGGACGAAGATGGAATTCATACAGTTAATTGCCAAAATGTTATGTTGAGTAATTCCACTCCGGTCGTGGTTCTTGAATACGGAAACTTGAACGTTGAAAGTAATCTGACGAACGAGCTGACGCAAAAGGCAGTCGAGATTACAACTGAAGGCGTCGAAAAAACAAAAGAAGGAGCCGATAAGCCCGAGGATGCTGTCGGTCGGACCGTTAACATAATTAGATGTATTACGAGCAACAGCGATGAAATCCCAACAATTCATATTGTTGATACTTTAGAAAACGACCCGGTAGTAAAGAAAATAGAGAGTGCTTTGCATAATTTGACCAATTCTAATATCAAGAGCATCGAGGATTTGGTAAACAAACAAAATTTAGACGGAAAAGAGGAACAAGCATCTATGCCTTTTCTTACCGACGTTTCGACGACAAAAGAGTTGACCACAAAAATAAGCGATTCCACCAAAGAGGTTCGAGAAAAGACCAGCTCGGAAAAGAATCCACTTGCAACAATGGAAATTTCAAATCCTAATCCAGATGATATTAGTTTACCGGATTTGCCAACCTCCGAGTGTACTCCAATATCAACGACGTTAAATACTCCGAATCATTCGGACAATGAAGAATCTTCGGAGCGGGTGAATATGAACATGTCAACCAATTCGATGGAAATTATGCCAAATAGTCCTATAATAAGTTTTGCACATTCACCTATTAAAATGGATAGTTTCGATCACGTAGAAACGGAGAACCTTGGTCAGAAAGGGACTTCGAATGAATTACAGTTCGATTTTCAATCAAACGCGCCACAGGCATCGAAAGACAGTCAAGAAACTACGAAAAAACAATTCAAAGATCAGCCTCCAGAATCCCAGAATCAACCGGCTAAAAACTCGGATAAACCGGCCGAGTCTGATATTTTATTTTATTCATCGGAGGAGCTGTACCCGTCGAGCGGAGATCCTCCGCTTTGTCAAATTTCGATGCCGATCGTGGACACTGAAGAGCCGAAATTACAAGAACCATCTATGGAAGGGACCAATTTATCGAACATCATTCAAGATACCAGTCCAATAAACGATTTAAGTACGGTACTAGATTCCGACAAAGTAGATGACATTTGGAGGGATATGGGAATAGATTGCAATTTGGACAGTAACGGAGCTTCCAAAGAAATGCCGGAAAAATCTGCGAAACCAGAATCCAATGAATCCGCAGAAATCGCGACAAAAGTTCCTAATGAATTTCCCGAAGTTTTTGTTAAGGAGCCGAGACCAGAGAAAGTGAAACCAAAGACTAATCGATATTCAATAGACACTGTTTTTGAAGAGTTTTGGGAAAAGAAGAAGCCAAAGAAAAGATCGAGGTCCGTTGAACAGGATCGAAGCAGTAGCGGGGGTCAAGAGCAAGAGCAGCTCTTGGCTGAATTTCGAAGATTGAAGAGAAAGCGCAGTATCGGTCACGTGCCGGAAGGTGCGGAGAAACTTAAGATGAGCATAGAAGACACGAAAAAGCCCGCTGATCTCGTCAAAACCGTCGCGTGTTTTAACTCAGATCCTAAACCGAGTGAAAAGAACGAATCGAGAAAATGCACAGATCCCGACATTAAAATCCAGCTGAGCAACGTAAATTTACGAATCAGTGATCAGAACGAATTACAAACTGCGGACGATAAAGGAAGGGAACCTTCGAAAGACTCGCATGAAGGTATTACAATTGAGATCAACGTATCTCGCGTCGAAAGTCAACATTCGAACGCTACGGCGATTTCGAGCAAAGCCAATCAGCATCTTAACATTTCTCTTCCTACTAATCCCGTGACGTGCAAAGTTGATTGCCGGGCTTCGATATCCCGTGAACCGGAAACTCTGACGATTCATGAGATTTTCAATAAATTCCCAGACGAGGAACATCTCCTTCGTAAACACTCTGTCGACGAGAAAAAGCTTAAGCCGACGAAAAAAGAAAAGAACGTTATCGCTTTCGTCAACAGAAATGCTGATATCGATTTCCTGGAAGATCCGCGAAGACATTTTCGCAACGCAAGTCCACCTCCGACTGATAAGTGCCTTACGAATATGACAGACAATATATGTCCCTTATTGGCCATTCAAGATGACAAACGCAGAAATGACATTAATTCTATCAAGTGTTCAAAACCTTCGAGTTCGTCAAAAAACACGGAGGTTTTTCGAAACCACAACTTTAGCGACGTCGATCAAATAGATGCCGCTGGCACCGTAGATTTGGATTTCGATAATTTTGATGTACCGCTTTACAATAAAGATTCTAACTTTGCCGATGACCTTACCGGCACTTCGGGGTTAAGTGATAGTCATAGAAACCCCAGTGGATTCTTGAATCCTCTATTTTCAAGCATCGAAGAATTAGAAAATCTGAACAATGTGCCGACTTTTACCACCAAGGACGGAAAGATCAAATACAGTCCGAATCCGAAATATACATATCGCGCTTTGATATTGGAAGCGAGGGAGAGAGATTCCCGACGGAAATACATCCATGAGTCTTTCAAGAAACATTCACACTCGAAATCACGAAAACGGCATTCCATGTACCTTCATCGATACAAACACGAGAATAGAAGCAAGAAATACGACGAGCATTCAGAGCTTAGCGATTCTGAATGGCCTGAAAAGTATCATAAAAATAAGAAGTTTAAGGAGCATCCGATCACTGAAGAGTCCGTGGAAGCCGTCGAAGAAACTAAATCAACATGTGATATTGAGAACGAAACCAAAATTAGCGAAGACAGTGGTGTTGAAAGTACTAAGCCAAACGAAACAAATGATAGTCCGCTGAATAATGTCGGCGAACAAGCGGGGTCTGAAAAGGAAGAGACATTAGAAGCAGCAGTTACAGAATTACGAACCAAAGACGATGCCAAAATTTCGGAATCTGTCGAGCTCTGCCAGAAAAAGGTTACAGACCCCGAGCAAAGGCCGGTTGTTACATCTAGTAATCTGGAAGATTTTCCTGATCTTGCAGGCCAAGAGGAAATTCATAAACCAGTAGAAAATAAAGAAACATCCGAATCTGTTGCAGAGGAGTACGAAGATATTTTTCGACCCGAGGGAAAAGTGGAAATTTTGAAGCCTACAGAGAAGGAAGAAGTAACTAAATGTAGAGAAGAGAAAGAACATTCTAAACCCGTGCAAGAGGATGAAATTTCAAGTTATACAGAGAGTCAAGAAATGGCTAAACTTTTAGATGATAAGGAAATTTCGAAAACCGTAGAAGAGAAGAAGGATATTTCTGAAATTGTAGAAGAGCAAGAAATTTCTAAAACTGCAGAAGATCATGAAATGTCGAAAACTACGGAAGAGCAAGATATTTCTAAAACCGTAGAAGATCATGAAATGACGAAACCTGCAGAAGAACAGGAAATTTCAAAACCCTCAGAAGAGCAGGAAATTTTGAAACCTGCAGAAGAGCAGGAAATTTTGAAACCTACAGAAGAGCAGGAAATTTTGAAACCTGCAGAAGAGCAGGAAATTTTGAAACCTGCAGAAGAGCAGGAAATTTTTAAACCTGTAGAAGAGCAGGACTTGTCGAAAATTGTAGAAGAGCAAGACATTTCAGAAACTGCAGAAGAGTATAAAATTTCCAACTACGAAGAAGAGAAGGAAGTTCCTAAACCCGTAGAAGAAAATGAAATTATAGACACCGCAGTACAGGATGATGGTATTTCTAATTCTATGGAAGAAAATGATATTTCTAAATCTGTGGGAAATGAAGAAATTTCCGAACCCACGGTAGAAGAGGAAACATCTAAACCGACGGTAGAGGAAGGACTTTCCAAATCTATGGAAGAAGATGTATCTACGTGTTTTGAAGAAAAAGAGATTTCTAAACAAGTAGATAAGGAGAGCGTTTCTAAATCTTTAGAAACGAAGGATGTTTGGGAACCTTCGGACCACGAAAAAATCTTTAAAGAAATAGACGAACAACATTTTAATGAAATCGGTATCGACGACTTTCGTCAGAGGACGAAAAGTTTGGATTACGACGACGACGATATTTTCAAGGATTCCTATAAAATGTTGAATCTAGACAATAAAGACGAAGATGTCTTTAAACAACGCGAGGCGAGTGCTATTGCATTTAAAAATCCCGAACCACCGTGTACGCAAATCGTTGAAAGAACAACTAAGATAGAAGAGAAGAGCTCGATGAGAGACGCAACAACCCTTCGCGATCATGCGCGCAGTAAATCGTCAGCAGATCTAAAAATTCCTCTTGGTCTGAGAACGGCTTGTGAGACTTTCATAGAAAAAGAAAAGGAGGAAAATGCCAAAGAAAATATACTTGCCATTAAACCGAAGAAAAGTCGATGCGAGAGACCTGACGATTCGACCAAAGTGAACAGTGTTCCGACGACATTGCCTTGTTCTATAGATAAATCTTATTTTCAACATGAGCTGTGTAGTAGATTTCTCGAACAGGAGAAGAAGTATGCGGCGAATGTAGACGTTACCGACAGATCGAAGATTGTTCCGAAGTTGGTGATACGAAAGAGTGAAGCGAATCCGAAATTATCTTCGAAGGCAAAGTCTTTTGACGTCGCGTTGGAAGAGATTAGTAGGAGAGAAGAATCTAATATAAGGTGCCAGGCGCATCCAAAAATACCAAAGATGATAATTCGAAACGCCAGGTCGCGGCCTGCCACGCCAACCATTCAAGGGATTTCAAATCCTATTTCACCGTCGACCTTGGATCCCGATTCGAAGGGTATAAAAGTGAAAATTAAGCTGGATGAAAATGGGGATGCCTGCGCTTCGAATCAAGGTTCTGAATCGGAAGCGAGAGTGCCCAAAATGAAAATCAAGTTGGAAGATCGACTTCCGCGGGTTGTGATAAAAAGTGTGGATCAGGATATTATAAATCACGAGTTATTGAAAACTGTTCCAAAAATGAAGATTACAAATGTGAAGAAATCGCCAAAGATTATAGACAAGCGTTCGTCCTTTTCTTCGGGACTTGTCGAAGCAGAAAAGGCAATTGAACGTAGATCACCCAGTCCTTCGTGCGAGAAGAGTCTAAAAATGAAGATTAGGAAAGACATTTCGTCGGATGCGTCGCGTAAGCGAAGCGGAAGTTCTGTTTCCCAATATCAATCAAAGAAGGTGAAGCGTAGATCCAAGGATGAAGTGCGACAAAGTATCGAGTGCTCGGATCCAAACTTGGAAGACGCTCAATTCTTGTCGGAAACAGAATATAAGGCGAATTCGGCGCGAAAATCTTCTGTAAAAATACCAAAAGTAATCATAAAGCGAACCTCGCCAAGCGCGGAATTCAAATGCGAGCTGAGTAAGGATAAAAAAGACGCCATGATTCGCGCGGAAAAGTGGCAACCGCAGGTCATATTACAACGTTCCTGGATCCTCGACTGCATGGCAAAGGATCTGCGACATATGAAACTGGCTGTGAAACTCGGTACGCCGAAAAGGCCGGAAAAAGTCTGCCGCTCTAACGATGAAATGGAATGGCGGAAATTTATTGCTGGCCTGAAAAAACGAAAGAATATGTCAAAGTCGAATTCGATGTCAAATCTATGCCCTGTTAAGATTAAACGCCGAAGAAGGTCCGACTATAACGTCGATTATTCCAGCAATTCTACGCATAAGTCTTCATTCGAAAAGGCCAACATCGGTAACAAGTCCGCTCTAACAGACGACGAAAATGATTGCCGCAAGGAAAAATTAAACGAGCCAAGAAGCTGTTGGACGTCTTTCGACGAGAATATGAATTCCAGGAGCAAAGTAAATCTGCAGAACGAGGAATGTTTGAAGACATTGGACGGTATTCCTGAAAATGACTCCATCACTTCGGATATTTTTAAAGATGATAGCATTAAGGAAAAGCGGACTTTTTCAGCAATGCCGGACATTTCACCGGACGATACTGTCGATGAAAGTTTACTGAGCAAGGTCGTTTTCGCTTCAAATTCGACGGCCTCCTTGGACGAGTTCAAACTGAGCGACAGCTCAGCGATCAAGGTTGAAAACTGCGACGATAGCCATACGATGATTTCACCTGTATCCCCGAGTTTTAGTCGCGAAGGATTTAACTGTGAACAATTGTATTCGGGAGATGCGATTCCGACTCAGTTCGAATTCGAATTAGAAGTGATCAGTGCCGCGGAAAACGCCCTCGAAGTGCCATTAGAAAACGCCAAAGACGGAAACGTCATTGAGTACGATAAGGATTATGAGGCTTCAATCGACGAGCACGACAAGTCGTCGACAGACATTAGCATGCCCGAGTTGGGGGTGGAACCTCCACCGGAAAAGTTCGACCTAGCAAACCGCGTATCGCCCATTTCAAACCCGCCTGACTTGTCCCCGAGAAAAGAGAGCGATTTTGCGAAATCGAACACCGAGCATTTTTCCCACTCTGATCTACTAGTCAAAGAAGTGATGGCCGCGAAAGAGACGCTGAAAAAGTGCTTAAGGAATCTCAAATACGACAGTGCGACGAAGTTCCCGACGAGGCCAAGGACGGCTGCAGAGAAGAAGCAAGGTTCCAGCTTGGAGCCTTGCAATTATTCCAGGCACGAGAAGGTGTCCCACGCTCACAGCTGCCGGAAAGAACTGAAAGACTACAGGATAAGGAACGACTCTCAATCCAGAAGCAATTCTGAAACGTCAAAGTCCAAGAGCGACAAGCACACGTCTCGCACTCATTCGAGGGGCCATTCGAGGACCAAGCACCACGAATCGACGTTACAGCCCGACAAACCACCGAAAGGTAACGACGTGTCCGCTTTGCGGAAATTCCGCAAATCGAGCCACAGAGTACCGGAAAAGCCAAAGGTCGAAACCGTCGATGCCCCGAAAAATGATGAAAAGAAGATAATCACAGAATCGACGCAGAAGATTAAGGCATACAAAATCCCAAAAATATCAAAGACTTTAAATTCACCCCAAGTGATTAACGAGAAGGAAGCCAAAGCGATCGAAGACATGCCGGTGCTCAAACCTCATCTCACAGGCAACTCGGGTCCCAATTCGGATCGTGATACTCCGCCGGTTTTAACCTCGCCAGAGGAGCTAGTCCATCCGGATCTCCCAAAAAGCGTGGAAGAGAAAATCGACAGATCTGACGAAGATTCGAACTTGCAAGCGAAAGCGAAGGAAATATCACTGTCGCCTGAGATGACGGTCAACGACATTGTCAAGGATCTCGTGTTTCACAATAAGGTATTTATAACCTATTTTTCAAGTCGCATGTCCCGTTGCTGGCATTCTGAGGTCGCAGACGGATGGAGACGTATTGAAAACGTCATGGATTTCGACCAATCAGAAACGATACGCGCAGTTCAATACGTCTCCATGACGCCAAGAGAAGTGGACGTATTGTAGTACTTCATTAACGGTGTAAATGTTTTACGATGAATATATAAATGATCGGCACCCTTTCATTTAATGTTAAAAAGTAAAAAGTAACTTCCGAAACGATTTTCCACTCGACTACGTTAAATGCGAAGGTAGATTGTATGAAGGTAGCGACGCGTGTAGAATTGATTTTTCACCCGGTTGCAATCAATAACGTTCCAGGCGACCATAAAACATCGGAGATATTGCACGCTGTGCGAACGCTGGTTCCCATCAACGCTGAGGCATCAGCAGCATTTGGCTGGTTATCAGCATCGGCACACGGAACTGACGCAGCGAAGAGCCATTCATATGCTTTTCTTACTCTTCACCGGGAAACTCTGCCCGAGACTTTTGCCGCCGAACATCACTCGAACGGATTGCGTCTTGGGTGAGCTTACCCCGCTTCAAGTAGCCGTTCAGGTAATTTCGTTTGAATTGTACTTTTATTCGTAGCAAACAAAAAAAAAAAAAAACAAAAGGCAAGATTTGTTCGAACGAGTGTTGTTTGTTCGCAGGACTTTGCAATGGTCTTCGATGGGATGCGCGAAAGTTTAAGCAGAAAGGAGAGCGAGGAGAGCAAAAAATAATGGCGTTCAATTTCGGTCCCGATTTTCCACGTTTGTCTGAAAGTGTTTTGCTGTGGATTTTGTTGCACACCACCGGTACCGAATTTCATTAATAGACAGGGTTTGTTATACGATAAGCAGTAACGATAAGTCACGATCTTAGTTGATTAGCCAAAGAACCGTATTAGAATGGGATGGGAGATCACTTAAGAATAATCTAATTTCGTTCATTCGCGAAGACGTCGGCGTCGTCGAACTGTACAAAACCGCAAAGTAACGCAAAGTGACGTGATTTAAACAAAAAAAATCTTATTTATATTGCAAAGAGACTTATATATATACACATATATATATGTATATACAGACATATATATGTATAGATATATATATGTATATACAGACATATATATGCATATATATAAATATATATATATATATATAATATATTATACACACAAATATATATTATATACAAAAAACAATAAATATATATACATATATATATTTACGATTGCATTCCCAAAAATCATTCCGCTATGTCGCATTATGTACATAAAGAAGTACAGAGATATTCACGACATATCTATATTGTAACGAACGACAAATGGAATCAAAATAGTGTCAAAAGTTACGAAAGTCCGATCGGTACGTAGAACCGAAAAGTTTGTACACTTTTCCTTCAGCGGTAACGATTGAAAAGCAGCGGTTCGAAGGGAAGGCAGTGCCTTACGAGAATATGCCCGACCAATAGCGACCAACCCCTACGATCTCTTGTGTTACTAACGATTAAGCATACCACACATATATATATATATACATACATACATATATATAATTAATATTCGAGAAAAGCTCGCACTCGAACCGCGGCGCCAATGAAGAAACGTCAAAAGTTCCTGTTTGCGACGGACACTCGTCGGGTCATGTGTTTTATTTATTTATTTTTTTTTTTTTTTTGTAACCCGACGAAAGGACACCGATACATGTATTTACCGCACGAGTGCCTTAAAATACACACAACAGTATTTGTTCGATCGGACTGTATATTAGATGTGATGGTGCGATGTATAAAGAATATTCCAGACAATCCGGAATGTATAGCCTATTTTTCGAAATATAATTTCGTAATCTGTGATTGTATTTTTTTCTTCTTTTTTTTGAAGCGTTCAAACCGGACAGAGTTTATAAAACTCTTTCTTTTTGTGTTTTTTTTTTTTTTTTTTTTTTTTTTTTTTTTTTTTTTTTTTTTTTTTTTTTTTTTTTTTTTTTTTTTTTTTTTTTTTTTTTTTAGTTTTTAGACGAATCGCAATTCGTCGTTCGCTTCTGGGATATTCTGTATATACGTGCATTAAGAGAAAGAGAATTTCTTTGTGATTTGTGAAATAAAAAGAACGGATCAGGCGGTCGAGTGTAAATACTGCCCCGAGCAGCTCGGGGATTACGGGATACGTATAAATATATCTATATATTTCGAAATCATTGTATGTTCGATGTATGAAATACTTGGAGCGTTCGATGGAAACATTCGTTTGATAGCGTTTTACAAGGGCGCGCTTGTATAAAAATCCGCTTGTCGTTCTTGTTTCGATGAATGTCGTTTTTACTTTTACGTTTCACGCGAGTACTATTATACCGAAACTTCGCGGGATACCGCCGAGGCAACATTTTACAGAATTCCTTCATATTTCGATGGCGCGCGCGCGTACGCGCTCTCGTCTCTGCTAGGTTTAGGGAATGACGGCGTCGAGCTGCTGGTAGGGTAGGTTTAACAAAAAACAAAAAACAAAAAAACAAAAAAAAAAAAAACAAAGAAAAGAAGGTGTAGGAAAATTACGCAGGACCGGGACTTCCAATGCCTTAGGATAATTATGCTTCGACAGTTTTCATCGTTGTTTTCGTATTTTAGGAGTTTAAGAGCCTCGAGCGGCCGACCGCGAGACCACCCTACTATATAATTGTAAAGCCTGTTTTTTTAGATAATAATGCGACGCAAGACTTTTTAACCGGCCGCAGTAGGACGCGACGCCAGTGGAGTAGAATTTTCAAGCCGGTTCATACATTATAATGCATTAATACATACATACATGCATAAATGCGTGCGTGCATGGGTACATACATGTACGTGTGTGTATTCCGGAGTGGCGTTCCGGGTGCATTCCCATACGGTGCTATTCCTTGGCGTCCAGTCCCCCAAAATATAAAAGGACCCAAGGAATTTCTAAGCAGGTATTCACAGCCACGAGTCGATCGAGTTCTGCTCGTTGCTATTAAGTAAAGAAAAAAAGAAAAGAAAAGCTCTATTACCGACGGCTCTGCCAGACATTATTAAGATCTACTTGAGAAGCAAGTAGCACTCGAGTCGGAAACTGAAATCGCGACTGTAAATACCGGTATCAGATCGATTAAGAGACGCACCGTTTTAACTTTAGTTAACGAGAAGTCTACGTGTTACCTACAGTTTGTTAAGTTTTTCCTTTTGTTATAGATATTATGAAATGCGTATTTCTCGAGCGGGAGCCGACTCGGTTAAAGCGAATCGCGCCGACTCGTATATAGTTGCGTTTTGTTCGGGATTTTAGCGAATGTACCATCCATTGTATTAGGAATATGTAGTTTATATTCGTTGTCGCATTATCGGAGCGAAATGTACGCGGCGGCGATCGATTTATTCCTAATTACAATAAGCGCAGTCGCCCGATCCTTCGTCGATCGCGATCGCTCAGCATGTAGCGCTCGGCGTATGCGTCGTTTCCTTCGAATTTGTACCTTTACGAAATTGCTCACCAAGCTCCGGACCTCGATAAAGATTCTCGAATCTTTGCGCAATCTTGGCCCGGCATTTGCCCTCATTACTTATTCAAAAAAAAAGGAAAAAGAAAAGAAAAAGAAGGCAAACAATCGATTACATAAGGCTATAGTGTGAGCGAAAACGTCATATTTATCGAGCGTAGGACGACTTAAATGAAGAAACGCGGTCAAGTCGCGATTGTCAAGTTTTATCCGTCAAATTCTAATAATGTAATTATCGGGATAATTCGTCAGATCTTTGCTGGGATGTGGCAATATTTATCGATGGTATACAATCATATTTTGTTTTACCGCGCGCAAAATTAAAGAGAAGGCAACGATCTCGACGATTTCGTTACGGCAATATTCGTTCGCCGTATACTTGATTTAATTTAATATTAATGAAATATTAAGTGGTTTTTTCTTTTCTGCAATATATTTTAGTTAGTCGGTTATATATTTCCGTGAACGTGTTGGTTAATAAATTTTTTCTTTTTTTAATAGTGTTTATTATGTTGCTTTAAATTTTGTACATAAATTTTATCATATTATATTATAACAATCACAATTCGGTCCCCTTGAAAAGGTACAAATCAGTTTCCTCGTAATGATCTATAATAACTGTGTGTGTGACAAAAAAAAAAAAAAAAAAAAAAAAAAAAAAAAAAAAAAAAAAACAAAAAAAAAAAAAAAAAAACTAAAAAATGTTCCGTTTCGATCCTTCTATATTTGTTAATCGCATTAAAGAGGTGGCCTGTCCGTGTTTGGAATTGCGCTGGAAATGGTGTATTTTTGAAAATTTACATGTATATCGTAAATGAGTGAAACCAAAAGTGGCGACAAGGCAAAAGCGTAAATGAATTTTTCCCTCAGGATAATTGTGTGTACACCTTAGGCTCTTATCATGTAGTTTCAGTTATATGAGCGCACCTGGGGACGTAGAGACGCACTTGGACATTCTCGTCACTTTTAGCCCGAATCGTGTTATTAAGAGAATTTTTAACTAAAACAATTGAACTGTTTTATAAGTGTGATGAAAAAGACTTGTAATTTGTTAATGTCGGCTTGTCGCACTATTACAAATAAAGTCTGTAATATTGAAGAAATCTTTGCGATCTTTTCATTCTATACCCACCTGCATATTTTCATTCCTTTCCTTTGCATAAATTTTACTACCATTGTAATTATTTATATTAGAATTATTGTGAGAATTACTGTTTTAATACTAAAATAGAATATTCGTCCAGGAACTGGACTAATTCGTATTATTTTTAAAAAAGTTCATAATTTGAATAGTATTTAATAATATTTACACAGTTTACATATTATAATCTTTTAATACGTAAAAAACACGATTTACAACATCAGGTTATACATTTTACTAGTTTTGATATTAAAGGGCTACACCGCGGTATAACGAGTAGACGTTATACAAGTTTTAATAGCGACGTAAACAAAAAAAATTTGTTTTTATTTATGTGACCATCAGTAGCAAAATTCAAGTAAATAAATAAGCATATATGGTCTTCAAATGTTATTCATTTAAAAAAAATGATATATATGCGTTTACGAGTTCTGGATTCACGAAAACCGATTTCATCCGCGCGTCACACCAGATGTCGCATCAGCGGGACCTGACGCACTCGCAAGTTGTAGAACGACTGACGATTTGTATTTATATGTGGAAGTAACGCTTTATTCACAACCCTTACAACATATAAAACGATAAAATTCATCTACGAATAATAATTAAAATTTTCTTTTCTAACCAAACTGATTTTTCCTACTACAGATCATGATATTTAAAAGTAAAATAATAAAAATTAGGAAGCACCGATATGAACAATTATTCTGTGAATTTGTGTTTAATTTTTGATACAGCAGAAGTTGCTAATATTACGTTCCAAGTATTTACTATATGTATTTACGAAAATAATCATGTAAAGACTTTTCTACATTCACATTGTATACTCTTTTGCACCTATATTTTGCATTCCTACTAAAAAATGGTAATTTTTTTTACTATTCTATCAAAATTTACCATTCCCGAGTTTTCAGTGCACAAATAGTGTCAAATAGAAATTTCAATTCGTTCTGATGTCAGGCAAAATGATGTCCTTTTTTTAAAAAACACCTCTAAAAAGTGCAATTTTCAACTGTCGAAAGTTTGGAATATAAATAGAGAAGTGCGACATGTCCTTGAAGTAAATTCGAAACCCCATTGAATTCCAGATGAAAACTGCGACATCCAGAGTATAGGCAGGCTGCAACACGTGGTGGAGACCTTCAATTGGTAGCAGCTCTTACATTCTACATTTTCCAATGAAATGCTTCGAAAAAATGACCGTATTTACATTGACATATGCATAAAAATTCACGTAAATTACAAAAAAAAATTTAGTCCTGACCACCACTTAAAAAAAAAAAAAAAATTCACGTAATTTGGATGGATGATCGAGGAATAAAAATTCACGAATTTCCGAGTCATTAAAAACGTTATATAGATTAGGGAGAAAAATAAAAATAAATAAACATTTGCGGAATATTGCGATATTTTTCTTTTATTATGCGATTATCGGTTTTGAACTTTTATTACACACGTTATACTGTGTACATGTACGTTTCACGCAATCGCTATATATTGAAATTCGCAATGAACGCGGAAATGAAATATAGTTCGTTATCACTCAATAAGTAAATCGTAAAAAATTATAACGCAGTTAAGTATATAGATATGTCAACGTTTCAATAATGAAATAATATATCTGTGTATTTACATGTATATATCTTAGATACTATATATATAAATTTTTTTCTTTTGTATTCATTAAGATTTCTGTAATACAGTGAAGTTATTGACAAAAGACAATATTTTAAATAAATAATACTATGTATACAAGTAGGGTTACTTTCCGTTGCGATAAATGTACTTAAAACTGATGTACGCGATATTGCTGTGTAAACTCGGTGTATCGACGTCTTATTCGCAACTTTAGACTAGGTTCACGTGTTCTTCGATGCTATATCAGTTGACTGAGAAAAGATAACGAAGCACATCTTGAAAGAACGCACAGATAGCACTTCTAGAAATTACCAGATTTGTCGAGATTGACAAATTCGTTTACGAATGTTAGGTAATCAATAATGTTCATTTCAATTGTCTCTTCTGCCATTTCTAACGTGTCCATTGTGAACGTTGGAAAAACATTTTAGTGGAAACATTCATCTTAATAGATAATAGAAAAGGTTCCTAAAAATCAGTCCTAACTATACAAACTCCTCGCTGGAATTGTGGATAGTTTCATCACAAGTTGAAATCAAGTTTCTCAGATCCGTCGAATTCAAGTATTGCATGATTTCTTCAGCCACCAATCTTGGCAATCTAAACGTAAACGAAAAAAGAAAAATACTAACAGCCGAATCCATTAAACGAAGCCTTTCCTCGCCCATGGCGAAGCATTTCTCTAACATCTTCCCGTAAATGGGAAATTCTCTTTTGCATTCGCTAAGCTTGAAAGACTGCAACAAATGTTCGTTTCTCGCGTACACCGACGTCGCGCAGACATTTTTCGTTAACCAATCGTAAAACGATACGTTACGGATTTTCAAATCTTTCATCCGTTGCAATTCACTTCGACAGCACTGATAAAACGCTCTGGACTTTTCGCAGCGGTTTATCAATTGGGACACTTCTTCACTGACATTCGTGTCGAAAGTCATTTTAGCAATGTGCTTCACCAAAACTTCGACTAGAATTGTAGAGTCGAATTCAGATTCGCACTTGAAGTCCAATTCGTACATGCACTCGAAAGCTTGGTCACAGACGCATCTCACTCTGTCGTACCCTCTGACGTCGTAATACTTCATACAGGTGCCATTGCCGTTCAAGTAATGAAGTGCCGAATGTCCATTTTCGTCCCGAGCCCTTACGTCGGCACCGTGATCCAGTAGAGCTTCGGTCATATCCAGCAATCGCATTCGACAGGCGACGTGTAGAGCAGTTTTACCGCTTCCGTCTCTGGCGTTGACGTCGACGCCATTCTCCAAAAGAATCATAACTATATTTTTGTGCTTTCTTCTGACGGCGATGTGTAAGGGCGTTGTGCAAATTTCCTTTCTAAAGTCTTGATCGTTGTACCCCAAAAAGCTAATGAACCTTTTTAACTTGTCCGTGCTGGTCGCTTGGAGAACGGCTCTCCTACTGTTTTCGTTTACCATGTGAATTCCTTTGGCCAACAGCAACTTGACCAATTCTTCGTTTCCATTCCACGCTGCGAAATGAAGCGCAGTCGTGCCAAGCTCATCTTGGGAATCAACGTTGGCGTCGTGTTTCAGCAACTCTTGAATGATGTTCCAATTTCCTTTTTTCACAGCAGTAAGAAAAGCGGAGCAGTCACCCCGAAGGTTGGTCCCGCTGTTAATCAATAGTTTGGTCATTTGGACGTCGTCCTCTTCAACCGCGTAACACAGCGGTACCTTTTTGTTTCCGTCGAGTGCATTCACCTGGCAGCCATATTTGATCAGCATTTCAGCAATTTCCAGGCGGCCGTTTTTCGCGGCCGAGTGAAGTAAGGTGTAGTTCTTTCGGAATGCAGACCAGTCGCAGACATTGGCATTCGCTCCGCGTTGAAGGACGTCGTGGATAATGGACGCGTATCCCTTTTCAATCGAAGCATTCAGTAGCTCAAAGTTGTTGATGTCCTGATCTTTCAGTTTGAATCCGTGTGACAGTAAGACTTGCACGGTTTTCTTGTAGTGGCTGCTTCCGCAGATGGCAGCGTAGAACGCTTGGGTGTCTTTTTCATCTTTCATCGACAAATTCTTCACTAGATCTTCAACGATTGACGAGTGACCTTTCCCTACGGCAATGTGGAATGGAGAGTTTCCGTACTTGCTTCTGACGTTCACATCAGCACCGTGCTGCAATAGAAGTTTTACCATTTTTATTTTCTCATTTTGCACCGCTACGTGAAGAGGAGTGACCCCATCATAAGTTGCGACGTTCACGTCCAGGCCCTTGCTTAAAATTAATTTTGCGATTTCTTCGTCTCCGCAAGCGGCAGCGATGTGTAAGGCTGTAGATCCAGTTTTATTGCGAGACTCGATCATGGCATCATGTCGCAAAAGTAGGTCAATAATCTCATGGGACTTGTTGACAGCTGCGACGAGTACAAGAGAAGAGTCGGAATTGACTTTGGTTCCGCGAGATAAAAGTAACTTGGTCATTTCGAGATCTCTTCGCTCTACCGCGTAATGTATAGCTTTCTTATCATGCTCGTCCGTGACATTGACGTCTATTCCTGAATCGATCAGACGTTTAGCCAAATTGAATTGACCGTTGTTCACTGCCGAGTGAAGTAAGGTGCCAACTTGTTGCATGGATGCAGACGTAGAATTTGATCGGTGGCAGGTAGTGATTTTCGATACTTTATCCGACGATGCCTTTCGTTTGATCGCATCAGCCTTACGTGACTGTCGAATCACAGATGGAATGTTTTCCTCCTCGAATTTAATCGAAGATTTGAAAGACAAGTCGCAAGGTTCGAGATCGAATTCGCTGTTTAACATTTCTAAAATCAATTTCAAGTGGTCTTTATGTACAAAGAAAATCGAAGAACTGACTTTGGGGTTCGGCTTCAATCGAAATAAAAGCTTGACCAAGTTACTACTTTTTGGATTCGTAGCTGAATTTTCGACTTTGTTTGGGAATAACTTGTCTGCTTTCCGGTGTTTGCTTTCGAGTGGAAAATGCACTGGATCCTCTTTAACGAATAAGCAAAGTTCGTTGGCTTTCCATTGAGTCATGACTTCAACTTCCCTCTTTGGAATCATCAATACTTTCTCGTCGTTACCAATTAAAACGATCAGACAGTGAGCGATTCCCGGCGAGGACACTTTGTCCTTGTTGATCGATGCCCAGATCCATTTAGCGACTTTGGTTCGCTTCTCAAAATCGTCTATTCCCGATCTGCAACAGAACAGTCCCTCGCATTTCAACGATTGTTGGACGCGCTTCGTGCGTTTGCCTCGAAGGGACGTGATTATTGCGTAATTTGTTTCGGGAAATTGGTCCATGTTCATCCTGCTAAAGGCGCATACCCTGCAAATAGAAAATGTTGGAAGTGATAAATGAATTATTTACATTTGTTCTTTAAAGAATTGTAAAATAAAGACGCTAAATGATTTTAGATACATTCTTAATAACATTCTTAATTAGCAAAATATTTTTAAAAAGCTGAATTTAATAACATTCTTTTATTTTACACTGAAAGAAATGTTTATTAACATTCATATTCTTATATTTTTAGACTCAATAGAGATTTATTAAGTATATGAATTTATCATAACATTAGCGGGAATTAAGACGACCTGATGGTATAAATATGTTTCGTCTCCGAGAGAAGTGTTTTGTTTACATTAAGCGTGCGACTTCGAAGAAAAATTCAATCATGTATTTCTAAACTGAATGTATTTGATTGTTTATATAAGAAAATAATCTCATCATCCAAGACTGATGTACAATGATTCAATAAGAATTCAATCGTTGATTCGGAAGCCAATTTCTTGGCGCCTGTGAATCTTTTTCCATTCCGAATGCTTTT